>KZ147364.1:618-10839 GCA_002157085.1 Melampsora occidentalis | reverse complement strand
CGGCTCGGCAGCGTTGCGAAAACTGTTTTTGAACGCCTGCCTTACCCCCTGGTGTAGGATTACTGAGTCGCGGTCCGTTGATGCATGAGAAACAATTTGTCAATGGATGATCAAGAATCGGCATCAAATCAAACTGCTTACCTCTACAGAATCTCTAAACACGTCAGCACTTTGAGAGGAAATGGCGTAATAGATGACAGGCTCACCCAGCGCATGCGATCGTAATGATATACTTAACGCCGAGTAAGAAATTTGGCCATGCCTGGTCTAGATGACCATATCGCGCAATTTCGACACATATGATTTCGGTCACGGCAACTAGTGAACAAAAGTTTCCGTACATCAACATCTTACGGTCGACAGAAGTCAGATGAGGTCAACTTACTTATACTATATAGATAGTAACACAATCCACAGTGGTTCGCGCGATCGAGCTGTATCAATCCCACTGAAGAGGTAGATAAGCTTCTATGCTAAGTTGACAATGATGGACTATATGATTCATGAGCTGAAATTCACTCACTAGTATTCAAGCCAATATGATATATTTTCTTGGTCTTTGAGCGAAGATACAGAATGTAAGTTGATTGGAGAAACATTCTGAGTACCAAATTCATCCAATGTCGAAAAGATCGCCAACTAGAGTTTCAGCTTCCATTTTGTTCTATGTAGTTAATCAGAAATAAGTTATTCTCACATTATCAACTCCGCCACGAGAAAGTGTTCAAAGTAACGTGACCAAGAGGGCAGAGGATATGGCTGTGAAAAGACAGAGAGAGGTCAATCTGATCAACAGACGTGGTTTGGACCTTGGATGCTCGATTGAGACGCACTAAAAGGAAGGTTTCGACATAATCAGCCGTCGCCTGATAAGGGTTGACGTTGGGTTTTAAATGAATGATGTAGTGAAAGACTCGGCTTTCGATGATTTGAGCCATGGAAACGCGAAGTCCAAGGATCTTGAAGTTTGACAGGATAATGTATGTATGGTCTCGACTTTACAACCAGATTTTACCGAGAAGCTTCATGGCCTTTTGCCGATGATATATAAGATGATCTGGGTTGACCGCTGTTGACTCAGTTTTAAAGGCATGAGAATACAAATCCTTTTCCAAGAAAAGGGGAATTACGGATTGGTTAAAAACAAGTCATGGACATACTCCATTCGTCCTAATCTTCAGGATAATCTTCATCAGATCACAAAAAATTAATCTGGCTTGGACGCTAAATGAATTCAGACAACTTATCCCAGCACGAACCGAGTTTTGCTTTGCGCTCCCTCTTGCCTCCAAATTCAAGGGGCTCGAGAGCACAGTGGATTTGTTCCGAGTTAGTCAACCGCCCAAACTTCAAACTACGAATTTGCTGAAGCCACCGTGACCGCGAGAAGTGCGAAAAAAACTGTCATATGCTTGACACTGGTGGCCCAAAGAACGACGTCATCAGTGAGCTCCATCGGGACACAAGACGCGGGGTATGAGACTGAGGGGTTTGAACATCCAGATCCACCTGGATGTCTTTGATTACAGATCAGATGCGCCTTCGGGTCGCCAAATGGACATAGGCTCTGGAATGATAAATCGATTGAAAAGGACCGCAGTCTGCAGCTCGTACTGGGTTCGACATCTTGAGCTGCCAGTCCATCACAAAACTATCTTGCTTGGGTCAGTCCAAATCACCACAACTGATTGAATTTCAACGAGACAGCCTGATAGACTTCAGAAGTCTAGGGAGATGGAAAGCATAAACCACAGCGCATTGAGGCCAGCGCTACCGCCGAAGGCCGAGAGATGGACAGATCCCGAGGTTAGGTCGTGATGAAGTCAGATCAGACCTTACCCGGCTGCCAGCAGAACGAACTTCCTTGTTCAACAAACACCCCGGCTTCAAGAGGGCAAGCTTTAGAGCTTGATATCGACCATGAAGGACGAAATTGACCGCGGCGTAGGTCTGATACAAACCAGACCCGTTAAGCTTAAATGGACGTTCACCTGAGAGGTCTTGCACATTTTTCTTGCGGGTCAAAGTCACCCAAAGGTGGCGATCAGTGTACCGCGAATCAAGTCTGGATCAGCTCAGGTATGAGCCGATCATGACTAAACCGAATGAAGGGGAGTCAGACATACAATGTTCTTGCTAGTTAGACTTGCAGGAAACAATGATCAATCCTTGACCTGCTGGTCGAACTGCAGAACAGTCAGTCGATAAACTTCTTGAGGAGTTTTCCTTGAGGCTTCATATAAAGCTATCGCTTTTCACAACTGCATGATCCCCACTTTCCTCGTTTGCCTTGCGAGATACACATTGCGGCATATAAAGAATTTTTAGTACCACACATCACATCATCCTTGTTTATCACAAAATCGTTTACACCAAGCACATCAGTATTCTGCTTATTTGAACATTTTTCTTATACTTTATCAAACCATTTATAAACATCATGAAGACTCAAACCAAGTCATCTATCCTGCTTTTTTTAGTACAAACCCAAATCAACATCTTTACCAACGCAGCTCCACAAAGCTTCCACATTCCACTTTTTCCTCAAATAGGTTCCCAAGATTTCCTTTCGAATTTTGCCAATCAATGGGCCAATTTCTTTCCAAACTTTCAATCACCACCTTCTAGCCGCAATCGAGTTTCAAATCAACAAAACCAACAACAAGCTCAACAAAACAATCAACCTGTTAGAAATTCCAATGCTGCTCAAAGCAACAGCATGGGTTCCGGGCAAGGTTCTTCCAACAGCCCTCAAATGACTCAGTCCAATCAGCCTTCATCCAAACAGTCCTCGACAAGCGCATCTAGCAAACAAACAACCTCATCTGCATCCGGCGCTTCTTCCACAGGAACATGTTCTTCCATCATGGTTCGAAAGGAATGGCGTTCCATGGCTCGTGCCGATCAAAAGTCATACTTATCTGCCGTCAAATGTTTGATGACCAAACCATCAACCTTACAGCCCAACTCGAACTTGAGATTGTATGATGATTTTGAGAGTGTACATGATCGTTCGCGTCCCAATGTACATTGGGTTGCACAATTCTTGCCATGTAGGTTTCTTTCTGCTTTCCAAATTGATATCCCTTCTATACTAAGTCATTGTCCGATATACCACTCACAGGGCACAGACATTTCATCCATCTCTATGAGCAGGCTTTGCAGTCATGTGGCTACAATGGCGGTTTACCGTGAGTTGACTCTTCAGCTGTTAATTGCAAAGAACCTGTACACTGACACCAGTTTATCAATTACCAGGAGATGGGATTGGAGTCTAGATGCTGCCAACATGACTGCCTCTCCAGTTTGGTCACCAGACCCCGAAGTAAGTGATGAACCTTCAAACTCCCTTTCTCTCACGGCTGGATGTTAATGCTTCACAAACAGGTCGGTTTTGGCGGTAATGGAATGGACTTTTCCAACGACCAAGATGGACTCGGAGGTGGAACTGTACAAGACGGAGCGTTTGCAAACCTTCAATTACTTTACCCTGATAGTCATCTCCTCGAGCGAGGTTTCAATTCGCCCCCCGAATTCAACCAAGGGTACGAGATTCTTTACATCCGAAACAAGCTATTCGAACTGATACCTTGTGATCTTCTTTGATCTTGATCTAGTGGAACCTTGTACGGATCACAATATTTTGACGCTCACGCTGTCAGCGTTGTGAAGAGCGCTAACAACTACATTGATTTCCATGTCGGACTCGAGGGAACCAACCCTTCTTCTCCTGGGCCTGATTCACCAGGACCTCATGGAACTATTCACGCTACAATCGGAGGAGTATGTCCTCTCTGACTCGTGTAGACTCAACGCACCTTTTTTTGACCTGTTTGATTTGTCGTTCATCACGCTTAGGACATGTCTCCTACCTCTTATGCCGCCAATGATGTAAGTCATTTCATTTCCTCTCGTAGTGCAGTGCTCAACATTCAGTGACTGACTGTACCTTTCTTTCTTTAGCCGTACGTCTTCTTCACTCCTTCTATCTTTCTCCATGAATCTCACAAACAAAATGTCTGCCAGTATTTTCTTCCTACACCACGCAAATGTCGACGCCATCTGGTGGCAATGGCAACAAGCTGATCCCAAAGGTCGAACTTACGACTTTGCCGGGAACGTTAGTCGAATCTTTTAAACCTCTTCCTAGACTTACGAACTGATCATTATTCTTTCTCAGCGCGTTCAAGGTCAGGATACCACTGATGCCACTTTGAATGACAGGCTTGCATTCTTGGGTTACAGTCCTGACCTATCCGTCAGACAAGCCATGGATACCTCAGTTTATCCTTACTGTTACCGATGTCAGTCATCTCCCCATCCATTCATCCTGCACAATCTATTCACTAACTACTCAAATAACGTCTTATCACAGATGAATGAAGTAAATTTTCAAAAATTCCTTCTTTACCAACTTCAAATTTTATGCTCAAGATACCTCTATCCGAACAATGTCCCTATATACCCATGTTATGCCACATCATCATCATCATCATCACCATCATGATTTCTTTCACTCTTACTTACATGCCTGATTTAAGATTTTTCTTTTTCATTCTCTTTACTACGCAAAACAAACATGCTACATTATTGTTACTTCATATATACCCTTTATAAAACACCTAAAAATCAAAACAAAATCAACTTGATTACAAACTTATCATTTGAATTAAGAAAGTGTCTCATTTTATCTCTCTCTCTCTCTCTCTTTGGGAAATGTATAAATCAACCTTCGCAAAACTGATCCATATGGGTGAAAATCCCCATAAATTTTTCAACTTGATTTTAGTGTAGAAGTAAAACAGAATGTGTACCTTTCTCAGTAAACACGTGCATTCCATCGGTAAAAATGCTCGACTCGTGAATTCATCCAAGTAGGTTTTTCAGTCTCCAGACAACTTCAACGAGACCCAATGATACTGCCATAAAAAGGTATTTGTTACGTGGGAAAAATGATTGCATTGAGAGTGACAAATGACTGAAAACACGTTAAAACTGCATTGAAAGTACATCAAAAGTATGTTTTTCTGCATTAACTCTGCATTTTCAATCAATTTGTGCATTCACTGCAACAGTTTTTTCCACTTGAGTAATATCTATTGCTGGCATTGTGATCAACACAAGAACCAACTAACATTCAAAGTCCAACGCAAAGAATCAGATTTGGTTGTGTTGATCTCTCGCAATGGCTAGATGAAGAGGACAAGATGACCAATAAGAGAGTTTTTTATATTGTTGATCATCGCAAGCTATTCAACTGAAATCGTTATAAACCCCAATCCAATTGGAATTTTTTATTTACTTTTCTCGAAACCTATAATCAACAATATATACTTACTCTGTTTCAAACCCCCCACAAAAATGCGTTAAAAAACAAAGAAAGAAGAAGAACGAGACATGAAAATAAATAAATGAGCAAAAAAACAAACAAACACACACACACACACATCATACACAAGATAATCAAAAAAATAGAGAGAGAGATAGATAGAAAAGAAACAATTGATGATCATCATATGCAGAAAAAAAACAAGTTTTGGTTTGGTTTGCTAAAGAGGTGTAATGAAAATGAAAAAGGTGTGAAAAGAAAGCCAGTGTGAGAGTGAGAGTGAGAGTGTAAAAGCAAACATCCAAAACATCCTTCATCCTTCCTCTAAAATTCACAACTTCATACTCCAAACCCCCGCCCCCTTCCCAAAAGAAAAAGAAAAATCCCATCATAAAGTATAAACCACAAAAGTACAAACCAAAAGATAGAGAATTATTTACAAATCATCAATTAAATCTTCATCAGATCTAAAAAAATATTGATAAAACATTCTTTCATTAACAAAGAATTGATCAATAATCAAATAAACATGAATAATAAGTGAAGGAAATCGTTTGGTAAAATAATTTAAAAACCCATCGGGTAAGTTTCCTAATGTACGTTTTAAATTCTCTGGTAAATCTTGAAAATGATGTTTCTATAAAAATCAAAACAAAACAAAACAAAACCTTCTCATCAGTCTAGATTTCAAAAAGAAAAATTTAGAAATTCAAAAAAAAGATTTTGTTCCATCAAACCAACAAACGAACCTTATTCCTTAAAACCCTTAACAAATCTCTAACAGATCCATAATCATATCTCCTATACTTACCTAAATTCTCAAGCAACACTCGATCAACTCGTTTATCCCAATCTAACTTCATCAATTCCCCACCACCCCCAAATCGTCGACCTCCAGAAACCAAATGTTGATAAAATAATTGAATGTTTTCTAATCGAGATAAGATTTCGTGGGTTTGATTTGTTTCTTCAGAACATACGTTGTTTTCTCGATCTAAAATCTCAAACCGATCACTCGATTCACATAAAAACATCAATCGTTTAGTCGGATTCCAAAAATATGGGTTTTGTAAAACTTGTTCTGCTGTAGGTCTATCAATCATCGAAAACAGGGAAAAACAAACAAAAAAACTCATCAACTTCAATCTCACATCTTTTCTTCTTTCTCATCCGTTTTTTTCTTTCATATCTTACCTTTCTTTCGGATTAGATCTTAACATCGATCTAATCAAATACTGAGCCTCAAATGCTTCTTCATCAAACCCATCCAATTGTTCTAAACCAATCTCACCCTTCAAGATATTCACTTCTCTCTCATACCGACTTCCAAACGGATGTTCACCTCTAGTAAGCACATAATAAAATATACATCCTAATGAAAAGATATCAATCGATCTGGTCAATCGGTTCCCATTAGATCCGTTCCCATTCGGTTCGTTTGATCCATTAGAGGTTGAGTTGATTGTCGATGAAGTGATAGATGAGTTTGGGGTTAAGTTTGATTGTTCGTTTAAATTCACTTGTCCTTTTAGAATCTCAGGGGCTCGGTAGCCGAATGAACCAGCCCCATGATTAGCCGTTTGAGCAAAACTACTTTCATCTATATCTAATTTCTTACAAAGTCCGAAATCCGAAATCAACATCCTAACTTGTCTTCTCTGATTCGAATGCTTGGCGGGTTTATTGATTGATTTATGATTCTTTGATGATTTACTACTTGATGAAAGAGCCGGTCCTTTGGTAAAACTGATCAAAATGTTTTGTGGTTTGATATCTCGATGTACAATCTTAAGTGAATGTAAATATCGTAGGCCAGAGGTGATTTGTTTTAATGCTTTCTTCGGATTAAAGTTTTCTAAAATCTCTTCATATTCTGGATGAAAATTTTTCCTTTCAATCAAATCAAATAATGATCCATTACATAATTCCAAAGCGATATATAAAAAATTATCTAATGATTCTTTTACAAAATATCGAATCACGTTCGGATGATCATCTGATTCTTGTAAAAGGCTCACTTCATGGGTAGCCAAGGTAACAAAATCTTTGAGTAATCTTTTGATCGCTACTTGTCGTCCTTGGAATGTTCCTTTAAGTACTACTGTTCCATGTGAGCCGTACCCTGAACAACAAAGTGATACCGAATGTGTTAGTTACATGAAGATAAAGAGAAAGAATAAGAAGCCAACCTAGAGTCTCATCAGTGATCATCAAAGATCCAATCTTATGGGGTTGAAAGCCTCCGGAATCAACTGGTGATAATAAGGAACTGAATGAAGTAGGAGTAGCAGAGATATCCAGCTCAGGTGGTTTGTGATCAGGAATCTTGGTAGGCGTGGTATGCTGGCTTGGATCAGATAAGCTAGGTTCTTTAAGTGAAGATGCAGAATTGAGATGTGATTTCCTTTTCCTCAAGTTTAGTTTTGGCTTTGATGGTGTTGAGTGCTCGTTTTCAACTTCTGCAAATCGCAAGGTAGGCTGAGATGGGCCGGCAGTAGCAATGGTCGTCATGGAAGGATGAGATTGTAAAGACCGAGTGGTATCGATGATGGAAACAGGAAAATCGACTTGTGCTTTACATGCCTCTGCTTCTGCTTTCGCAGCAGCAGCAGCNGGTCGTTTGCCTCTTCTTCGTTTAGGCTTTGGTTTCGGTTTAGGTGTTTCAAGGGTCCCGTTCTCCGCTTGTTCACCATCATCATTATCAATTTCATCTGTAGTTTCATCGGCTTGATCTGAGGCGGAAGGGACTGCCAGACCAGATGGTTTAATTTCAGAATTAATGATGTCGACTTTTGAATCCACCTCACAGACTCCATTGCTTATACCTGGATTCGAAGCCACAGATCTCTCAACCAAATCATCTGTAAGACTGTCTGAATTTGATTCCTGATTCTGAAAGGTCTTTTGCGACATAACCAATGATTGAGCTACATCTTCACTTTGTCTACCACCCAGCCAGTATTCAAACAGATTAGCAGGCTTGTTACGTGCAATTGAATCAGGCAAGCTACTCGATGTCCGCCGGGCCAGATTATCCCAACGATAAGAGTGAGGACTGCGGGTCTTTTTTGAAGCTAACCACACCAGAACAAAGGTGAAGAATAAGATGGCCAAGGTCGGATTCATGCTTAGAGTGATATCATCAGGTTGCTCATTAGGATCATGTGAGCTATTTGATTGACTAAGTTGATTTTTAAAGCTTCGTACGATTAATGAAGATATCTTGGCGGCTCTTTGCTGAATGACTGGTTTAGGAGGTTTCGAACTCAAAGGTGAGTTTGAAGGGGTTGGGGATAAGATGCTAGATAGACTAAACTTCTTTGATAAACTTGGACGTGGTTCCGGAGAAGGGAGCAATGGAGGTTGTGGGGCAGGATCCAAGGCTAAGGGTGGTACATCTCTCCAACGGCCTCGATCATAACGAAGATCATTCATCGCACTTGAGCCCGCTTCTAATAGTAGACTACGATCGTGAATTGTTCCGATTGTATGTGTTGCTAGTCTAGCATCGAGAAGAGTATGAGTACCAATGACGTTGTTGTTGCCAAGAGCTTGTTGAGCTGATGGAGCGAAGGAGACCAGAGGATAGTTATCCTGGGACATGATATAGAAAGATTCATCAAAGTTTCCTAGAAAAGCTTTTTTAGGAGGCGCTGTGGGATCAGATTCGGGCCTCGAGGTTGAAGAGTGAGGGTATTCAGATTGTGAAGATTTTGTAGGGTTATATTGTTCATACATCGACGAAAAGGTTTGCGAAGATAATCCACCTTGAGATGGCATCAACCTAGGTTGAACAAACATCACAGGTTGCTGAGTTGAGGGCGATTTGTCTTCGGATGAATGAGTATGTTCCCAAGATGGTCGAGATGGATCATGTCTGGGGCTAAGATCCTTACTAAGATCTTGAGTTTTTGGAGGAAAAGCCACATCAAAGATATTGGTAACAGGGAAATCAAATGAGTTTTGCCATTTGATCTTGCCATCCTGATGTTGTAATGGATCAGTTGGATTGCGATTTGAGAGTCGATCGAATTGAAAGCAAATCAGATTTCCATCATGCATTGGTTCAAGATATGATTCATCGGGTGTTCGTGTCCATTGTGATTGTAGACTGTGTCCTAGATTAGAAGGCGAATATGTTGAGTATCGTAGTGTTTGAATGAGTGTATCGGGTTTAGAGTAAATTGAGATTTGATAATCTGAATGAAAATCTCATCAGCTTGTGAATTTCTCATTCCAAAGATTCTTGAACAGAATGAAATCATACCTGTCCGACCAATATAAAGCAAATCTCTTGGTCTTTGATCAATATCATCTTCATTTTGAGGATCATCATTCTGAAATCTTGAAGATGATCCTTGAGCCTCATCTTCCATTCGACAAGTCTGAGGATTTAAAAGACTATCCACTCTTTCACAAGTTTGACGACCTTTTCCCTTCCGTGCTTTACGATGATTGGGATTATCAGCCTTTAAAACCCCAACCACTTCACCATTCTTAAGATCGATTCCAATCAGATTTGTATCTTTTTTTCCTACAAACATTTTTGAATCATCTGAAGGAAATGTAAAAGGTGAAAGGTTGACCAATTGAGAGACTGAGAGTGGTAATTTTTCAAGTTTAGAAGAAGTTGAAGTTCGACTGAGTACATAAAGATCGCCATCATTATGAGGTTCGATTGCATAGATTTCAGACTGATGATCTTGTGAGTTTGATTGATGATGATGATGATGATTTGATTGAACTGAAGTTAAATCGATTAAACCTTCAGTTTTTTGAGTAGGATCGTTTAAAGTCCAATTCCATTTTCCAGTACTACGATCTAATCCATGTAGTTTACCATCTAGAGTAGTGACTAATACTAAATTAGATAATTCGAATGATGATGATGA
>KZ147354.1:0-13182 GCA_002157085.1 Melampsora occidentalis | reverse complement strand
AGCGCGAGATAGACATACCCTTTGACTGGTTGATGGCTTAAGACCTCGTTTGCCTCCACATGTAGCTCCAAACAATGAAAGAAGTCCTGGTATTGCGTGAATTCCAATATTTCAGTAGATGCTCCATTCATCAGCCCATGGATATCCTTCGGCTCGCGTGCTCCCTCGTCGAGATCCTTCTCATTTGCCACAAAACCTAATAGATCAGGCGGAAGGGAAACAAGAACTTGTCGTGCAGCGTTCGGATGCCCGCTGGCTGACCAGATTGAACAGACCAGAAAATTTGAGAAGTCAAAAACTTTAATCACTCAGGAGCATGATGAGAGTGAAACTAAGCAGAAGACCAGGAAATTACCCAGAAAATATCGGATCAAGGAATTAGCTTGCACCAGAGCATCAAAGTAGGTCACTCGATCAATGGTTAGCCATTCCAATGAACGAATCAGTTCTGTTTGTTTATCTGTGAGTTCATTATTGTACCAATTCAGTCCATGTTGTCTGTTTGGTTGTAGCTTTGCCTTGAGGAGAAGGTATATATTAAATTCAGTCAATCTGTCTCGGCATTGCCATGATGTGGTAAGTTGAGCATTTACCTCGTTGATATCCTTCAATGTCATAGTAACTGCGGTACAGGCAACCCGTGATAAATCTAAACCATGCTCCATGGCTCGAAGTAAGGCAGTCCTACGAGTCTGGCGATCAGCCGAGGGACCAAGGGCTGATCTCAGTTAGAGAAATCGATACACAGGTGGTATCAAGAGAACGTTCCAGATCAATAACTTTAGCTATCAAATATATGAACATCAATGCAAGCCAGGTACACCTACAAATCAAGTACTTCGCATACGTTTCCACTCCAGATTCTTGTTGCAACTCAGCCACATAAAAGGCGATCAGGTCGTGTTTTTTCTCCATCTCTAGTACTTGCACATAAGACCTGATGATAGCGTTGGAGGCCTCGTTGTCCACTTTCTGATCGATTGATTTCAAGAAGAGGATCAAATGAGCAAAGAACCTGATGAGATGTGACAAATTTCTGTCGAATCATGCGTGTATGAAAGTGATTCGAGTAGATTTGATCAGTACAGTTGCCCTAAGGCCATTCTCAAGAAGCCATAGCCAGGAGTCGTACATTGAACATACTCTGTAGTGAATTCCTCGCTAGCAGACTTGAGTTGATTATGGAATGTCGTGAATAGGTCATTGATTTTGTCAATTGCCAACCACATCTGTGCGACATGAAACGGATTCCGGGCACTTTCGGCCAAAGCAGCGTTTTCACTTCTCAAAACTCTATCGAATGCCTTGTTCATAGCGGCTTTGATACTTTCTTCTCCCAAATTATAGCCATCCGAGAACTTGCCCGCATCGTCATCGTCCAGATCTGCATCAACGTCGTCTTGGAACACTGAATCGGCGTTCTCAAGCTGTGCGCGAGATTTATTCTTGAGGGTTGGAAGTTTTCCATGGGACCAATAATATCCCATTTGCGTTGACTCTAGGATGCGGTCGACCTGATTTTCAAATATAGAATTGATGTAACACCAGATATGATCTTCCCAACTATAGCATACTGGTAATACAGAGCTAATTTGACCGGATAGCGCACCATAGAGCGCTTGTTCATAGGTACTCAATGACTGATTCAAAGAGATCTGTAAGCATATTGATTTCCACAATTTCCGGTTCAAACAGCCAGCACGGTTCATCTTGCCGTAAGATGTTGAAGAAGGATCCAGAGAGCTTTCATTGACTGACTCCGAATCATTGAAAGGATCGACCGCCAAAGAGCCATAACCGTCTCCTTCGCTCAAAGAAGGATCCTGAAATAACCTGCCACCCGATAAACTGGCTGCACGCCATGGATGATCGCACTGTCGACAGAAATCAAGTGCAAGTCCGATTTCACCAGCTCGGACATATTCATAAAGAGTTCGTAACATTGCTCGATCATATTCTTCGTCAAATTGGTCTAACCGACCGAGCTGCGCATTATTTGATGCCATCAGATCATTCATCCTAGAATCTTGGCCTGGTTGACCGGTCGCTTCACGTAGTGGTCGAAGGGGGGCGTCAGGGTCCAGTTCATGAACAAGCTTATTCTGAGAAGAGAGTTGAGATATCGGTTGGTTTTTCTGCAAGGCATGCTTTAAAGCTGCCTTCGTGTATGGCCAATAGCCTCTACGGATCTCAGTGGCGTGAGTAGGACCAGGACAGGTGTAAAGCCAATCCCTTATTGTAGAAAGTTCTAAGAGGTCTCGAGATTTAGGTAAGAAGGCATTGACGACATCCAAAGGTGGTAAATATGGGTTCGTGAGTGATTTAGAGGTGCTGAGATCGAGTGGGGAGGTTCTCTCGGTGTATAGCATCTGCACGAGCTGCCAGGTATTGCGTTCAAGTTTCCATGAATCGATCTGATCTGGGTTTAGCTCTATACCCTGATCCTGAAGTCTAGCACCACAAAAATGTCAGTCTCATGGCCCCTTACAGGATGATAAACCGGAACGAGTTTCTCACTCACTTGAGGTCACAAACTTGTTTCCACATCACCGCTGGCCCCTGATCAGGGTCAAGAGGCCTGACATCGTTAGATTTGAGCGTCCTCAGCGCGTTGGCGAAGAGGGTAAACTCATCTGGTGAGTCAGTCACCATGATTTTGATTCACTTTTGAGGTTGTTGACTTTGGTCTTTATAGCTTTTGATTGATTGACTTGATGAGCTGTCCAACTCCAATGATCGATCTGAATAAATTAAAACACGCGACTTACAAATCAAGATGGGTGAGTCTCACTAAGCATAAGCATATATCCGGTACCGTCTTACGGGTAATCTCGAGATGACAGTCCGTGACATGAGTTTCAAACCAGGTCCCGTGACTATTCCCCGGTACCGCCAGCTTTTACAGTATGAGAGACAGTTTGAGTTGAAGATCTCAAACCAACATTTCGTCATCAACTACCTATTTACATATTTCAACCAACAATCTTCAATCAATCTCACTCAAAATGCCAGACCCAAACGCTTTCTGGATTGTGGCATTCAGACCAGGTAAAGGAGATTGACTTCATACAAACCAAGGATACTTGAACTGACGAATTTCAATTTTAATGATTTCAACTTAGATTCAGATGATTCTGTTAGTGATCTCACCGATCGACTGGGTTCTCTTACTATTACAACAAAGTCATCAAATTCATCCAATGGATTGCCTTTGATCCAAATCACAACTCCAGATTTCAAGGTACAGAGGGATTCCCAGTATGATTTGATGATCTTTAAACTGATACTCGGTGATGTTGCTTTACCATCAGACCGCACCACTCTCAACTTTGATCAATTTATCCGAAATACTTGCCAAGAATGAACCGATTGCTAATCAGACCCTTCTCAAGATTCTAGATACTCTAAAATCTCTCAACTCATCTAAACCTGCCTCATTGGGCCGAGGACCGTCAAGTAACCCATCTGCTTCCACTCCCACAAACGCTCGAGTCGATGATGATCTGATCATGGAAGATGGGAGGTCTTATGAAGATTACCTTTTAAA
Organism: Melampsora occidentalis; assembly: GCA_002157085.1. Lineage (NCBI taxonomy): Eukaryota > Fungi > Basidiomycota > Pucciniomycetes > Pucciniales > Melampsoraceae > Melampsora > Melampsora occidentalis. Next base: position 9,635 of record KZ147354.1, on the reverse strand, counting down.
GAAATGGGAATGGAATCGAGTTAAATACAATCGAGTCGAAAGTCGAAAGTTAGAAGATTTGGTGGAAAGTCTTACAAAGGAAATCCTAGCCATTGATAATTCACATAAACTTAAGTTGAATACTTATAATCAGGCAAAGGCTCAGTTTAGTGCCACTCAGAGGAAACAGGCGTGAGTGAAGATCCACAGTTGGAAATGACTTACCAGTTCACATTTCCATTTCTTTTACATCTTATCTGTCTTGTATCTTAAAATTGGGCTGAAGTGTTGGGTCTTGATTCTATTATATTCAGAGGTAATTTATCGGTCAGGAGTTTGAGTGACGTTGTGACTCGTGAACATTTTGTGGATCAAGATTCAGAATATTTGCAAACTTTGATAGTTGCTGTTCCAAAGTAAGCTCTCCATCCATTCTATGGAATCTTTGATGTCCATGTCCGTTCAGCTAACTGTCAAATTCTCAATCAGCAATCAGGTGAAAGAATGGACGAACTCTTATGAAAGTTTAACTGCCCTAGTCGTCCCACGATCCTCAACCAAAATTACCCAGGATTCAGAGTACACTTTATTCAATGTAGTCGTGTTCAAGAAGATCAAGGATGAATTCTCACATAAATGTAGAGAAAAGAAATTCATAGTGAGGGACTTTGTGTTTGATGAGAGCGAGATTGAAAAGAGTAGAACAGAAGCTAGGCAGTTGGAACAACAAGAGAAAGAACTTTGGGTGAGTGATACGCATACTATAGATACCAGATCGATGTGACGCAAAGACAGAACGCATAATCCATACTGATCTTCGATTTGGACCTGTCCTTGCTTTATTTTTTCAATCTAGTCTGAGCTATTGAGACTCTCAAGAATCAATTTCTCAGAAACCTTCCAAGCCATTGTACATCTCAAAGTGATCCAAACCCATATTGAATCTCTCTTACGATACGGTTTACCAGCTCATTTCCTCACCCTGATCCTTAAACCGGATCCTAAACATTCTAAGAAGATTTTGAATCAGTTATTAGCTTATCAAGACTCATTAGAATCAAATTCTAAACAAGATGTCAATCGAAGAAAAGCCAATTCAAAGGCTCTTGAAAATGAAGAAGCGATTGGAGGTGAGTATGCAAGCGTGCTTGATAAGGAAGTCTTTGAATTTGTTTTGTTTGAGATCATCGATCCTAGGAGGGAGGCCAAGGGTAATGACATTTAGTAGTACGATGGTCTAGTTCTCATTATCATTGTTTTTTAGTTTTTTTGCTGTAGAGGTCCTTTGCTTGTTGTGGTGTGATGTTACTTTTCTTTTTTTTCTAGTCGTGTTGGCTCTATATGGGGGCGTTCTGTTTGGTTTACGTATTCTCAGCATCACTCTACCTTATCATTCATGTTTTTGAATGGATAATTCCCTTGCTTATTGTTTTTTTTACTTTTCCCAGTGTTGGAATGTGTGGTGGATGGTGAAATCTTAAAATAGACTATTGTAAACATTAAGGACTTTTTAGTGTTTTGATCGATGGTAGCCTTGGACAAGTGGTTCAGGGGTTGGGGCACGTGTGGATAGTTTATGATACAGAGAATCGAGATGAAGTCGGAGTTGTGCATATTCCAAGCTCATGCCTGGCTTCATCTTTGATCTGCTCTGCGAAGATTTCCCCAAAAACTTGACTCGAACGGAATTGAGATTCAAGATCTCAGCTTCTTGGCTTGTGTCGCTGGAGTCTTTACTTGATCATCCTAAACTGTCAAAGAGTGGGATGATGAGGAATTTTATTGAGTTCTTTGTTGTTCTGTGGATATGCAATTTGGAATGTTGATGTTATGGTGTTTCTCCCAGATCATGAACCAGATCTTCAGCCACCCACGATTCTCTGATCGGAGTACACACTTTTAGCAAGCAAGTCATCTCATTCAGTTCTCATTCATCCAATGAGTCAAAAGTTCAACAAGTGGGGCAAGTTGAGATTCTTTGTACATATGGCTTTAGACTGTCTCATAAATCGTTTGTCCTCTCTCTGTTCTTCAAAACTTGAACCTCTCGAGCTAGTTCGTGTGAGTAGGACAGACACATCATGCCACATTCTGTTTTATTTATTCTCATCTCTATCAGCATTCCATGGTTTCTACTTTACCTATCCCACCTACGAGTCATAGATATATTTCCCTATAGACGACCGCTGTCAGGAAGTCGATCAAGTTTTGATTCGATCCCGATCGCCTTTGATACTGGCTTTGGGTGGCTTCGTTTCCACACTCAACGCTTTAATCGGACTTCATATCGTTTATTGAAAAGCATAGGTGCAATCGAAGTGACCTCAGGCTCGGACCCTAAGAGTTTCGATCCTGAACCGCTTCCATACCGAGATCGACGAGATGGCCAACCATCACGCCGGGTGCACAAGGCCTTCGTAACTCTATATGATATCGGAACTGTTCTTATCCTCATCCTTCAACTCTTTGCTCTCCTTACTCTTGCTTTCCTTTTCCTTCAAATTGTTTACCATACTATCTTTAATTCGCCTCATCGAACTTTGGTTAAAACCAATACAACTATTACTGTGTCAGAGAGAATCAAAGGTTTGATTCGTCGATCAACATCCTTTGAGCCTGTTGTACAAAACAAACCAGTTTCTCTATCAGAGAGATCCTCTCAATTTTCGTTAAAACCGCTTGTAAGTTTCACCTTTGTCAAAAACACTCATACGTTCTGCTGGTCTCGTTGTGGCAGTTTTGATGTTGAGATCCGGTTCTATCAATACATGCCTGTTTTCTTATTTCAGATACCTGGACTGACCATTCCATTAGACCAAGCACCAACCTATCTTGCAGCTCTCTTCTTCTCTCAAGCATATCACGAGTTTGGACATGCCTTCGTAGCAGCCTTGTGGGTTTTTTCTGTTTGATTTTAAGCGATTATCAAGATTTTATCGGATTTTGTCTGAAAAGACTCAGCTAATGACCCACAAATCCAATCTAGAAACAATGTACCTATGATCGCCTCAGGCTTTATTTTAGCTTTCCCTTTCTTTCCTATTTTCTATGTCTCCATCTTACCTATCATACCTCCAACATCTCATCCAAACTCACAATTCCTCTCGCTCCTGAATCTTCGAATGGCAACCGCTGGTATCTGGTCAGTCTTTTCATCTTTCCATCCTCCCCCTCTTTTCTGATAGGATATATCTCTCTGCTAGGCATAACGTAATCATGGCATCAATTGGATGGTTATTTTGGAATGACGGTGGTGATTTGGGAGGGTATATCTTGCGACTTACAGGTGGATGGAAAGATGTAGGAACACTTGGAGTAGGCGTGGTTTCTGTGCGAAAGGTTTGTCTTGATGTTTTTCTCCAAGGTGAAGGTAAACAGAATATATCCCTGATCCTGATTTGACCTGCTATCCTTCTCTTTACTTTGATCATACTGATCCCGTTTGTATATGACTTTCTGATCGTATTCCTTTCAATATTCATAAAACAGACCTCACCAATTTCATCTGTTCTCTCACCTCAAGAGATCATCACAGATTTAAATGATTTTTCACTTGGTTCAAATTCTTCTACAACTCTCCCTACTCCATTTCCCAAATCACCTCTTGAGAAATGGGAGAAATTTTTACTTTCAGATTTCCTTTGGCTTAACTCAGATCAAAAAGGTTGGTGTATCGAAAATCCAAACTTTTCAAGTCAGTGTTTCTTTCTCTTCCGCTCGTACCTTTTCATGATCTTTCAAAATCCATGTTCTGACTTGTAAAATTTTGATTTGAGATGATAAAAAACAGATTTAGACTCTGAATGTTGTCAAAGTTTGAAGGAACAAGACCCGAGATATCATGATTCGAGACCCATATGCTTTCAAGCAATCCACCAATCAGGTTGTATAAATCCAGAGACCGTAAGCAAAATCATGGAAGAGTCAATTAGGTGTCACGCCGATGAAGATTGTAAATCAGAGAAAATAAGAGAGACTTGTGTGAGACCAGATGAAGAAAGTAACTTGTTGAGGTTAAAGGTACGCAATGAATCTCCTGGCGGATCTTTGTCAAGTCGGACTGTCCTGTTTCAAGGTTCAAGATTGGAGATCTTAGGGAATGGTATGAGTATTTTTTTCTTTTTATCGACGAAGGCTATGCTTGTTATGAACAATTGATTTTGTTCTGTAGTTGAAATCAGTAAGCTCTTGCCAACAACGGAGTGGATCCCAGACCGATTAGAAACTCACCTCCAAAATTTCATCAGGTTTGTCTCATTGCTTATCAACATCTTCAACTGTTGTTTTATTGATATCTTGGGCATCAATTATCATACAGTTATTTGATTTCGATCTCAATCGGCATCGGATTTTTAAACCTGTTACCAATCAAACGTCTAGATGGATCAAGCATAGTCGAATCTCTACTACATTTTCATACGTCTAATTCAATCAAAGAATCAGAAACAGGAATAGAGAACTTAGAAATCTCGGATGAAATAGACGAATATAATTCTTTTGGTCATATTAAACCAAATTCATTTGATCAACAAATCGATTGTAAAAGATCTATCCAGAGATCTTTTGTTTATAAGTTTGTGAAATTTTGGAAATTTGGGTTTGTTTTGATTAAGTTTGAAAAAGTTGTAATGGTTTGGTTTCTTTGCGTTGTTTTAAATTCATTTTGGAATCTTTGAATCTATTGAGAAAGTGTTTTTGTGATCAAGTGTTTGTTTTGAAATTTGTTTTTTCTTTGTCTGTTTTGTATGAACTCTTTAGTAGACAAAAACTCCTGAGAAACTTTCTTCAATGAAGATGGAAGATGCGCATTTATGAGAATTCATAATGAAGAACATATGTCCGTATTTTCAGAAGCCAAAGCAGAAGAAAGTCACGAGTCAATAACAGAGTTTTGACGAATGATATGGGGGTACTCTCGGAAATTGCTGAATCTCATGATGTTTCACTATAATTGATGCCTAAAAAGATCTCCACAGCCTCCTCACAGCCTGGCCACACCTTGGCCCGATGTTGTGGATTGGGTGGCAAGTTCAGATACGATGTATGTACATATCTCCTTTCGATTAAGGTTTGAACCCCATCATGGACGATATTTCGGTGCTGTGCAGTTACAATTGATGCCCGTCTAAAAAGGTTTTCAGACTCGAATTTTACTTTCAATAAACTTTGCAAAAATTGACTTTGACTTTGGATTTCTTTAAAGATCATGATGAGCTTTTTTGGTATAGGGATGAAAAGAAGCCCAAAGGAAGTATGTGATCTCTGTTGAAAATTTGTACACTCAATCAACAAATGTACAAGAATCACTGTGACTTTTGATTTCACTCAGTAGATGAAAATCTACCTAGGTATAGAGGAAAGTGGTTTGAGGAAAGAAGAGGATACCACCCCTCTATGTAAAGCTTACATACCATTTGGAACCACACTTGACCATTTGGGTGATCCCTCAACATCTCATGTCCCATGCATACCTTTCACGTTTCACCCCACATGTGACATCTTCTGATTTGTTTTAAAAGATATGAAGCAAGCAATTTAGGAGAAATCTTATCTAAAGGTTTATCACTTTTTTTATCCTATCGGGTTGTTTATCGTGAATGTGAAGAAGAAAAACATATCTTCAACAGGTGTGATCGCCAACTATGGGAAACCCAATCACCTGATTTGAAAGGGATGTTTTTGGATTTAAGAAGAAAGTAAAATCAGGTCTATTAAGATTTGATACTCTTGCTTGAACCTATGTGGCGGCTGGGCGCCAAATTGTCCAGTCTCAAAATATAACAGATTGAAGTATCTTGGTTATAAATCTTTGGTCCCAACATACCTTCTTGCCAAACAATCAGAATATCAAAATGTTATGAAAATTGAATGATCAAATAATGATGTCAGGGTTCAATGTTTTGTAGATTACAAATTCAATAGAATAATTTTAGCTCAACTTTTTAGTATTAAAGGTCAATAAATATAAGCAAAGAGATACAAGTGTAAGATATGAGTATTTTTGATAGATGTTTGGAAAAAAATAAGATACATTGATTGAAAAAAGAGACAAGAAACATAGAACCAAGATATATTAGATGATTGAATATGATCATATATTATTATTAATATTATATTTTTAAAACGGACTGTGAGATACAGATGATTGGTTTTAGGAGGTGTTTTTCAAAAAAAACAGCAAAAGTGTCAAAATTGCTTCAAAATTCTATATGTTCAGGAAAAGAAAATTTATTATCTTGAAGTAGAAGCTTTTGATTTCGGATGACTTCCATTAATTCGTTTATTCAAACTTTTGAGTTCTGCGTCCGACCTGAAGATTAAAATATAAGGAATATAAAAAGATGAGCTAAGTAGAATAGGAAAGGAAAGACATGATCTTAGACTAACAGATGTCCCATTCCTGCTTCTAATTTAGCCCGCTGTCTTGCAGCCGCCTATCAATCATGAATTGATAAACAAGATGTTAGATGTTGGAGGCTCAAAAATCATATGTTGAAGGTCTTCTTACCTTGAGCTTTGAACGCCGATTTCCAAACCTAAGGATCATCGAAAATGTCAAAATCAGATAAAGATTTGTACAATTCAAACACACAATGCATGTAAGGAATCTTACCAAGTTCTTAATTGGCTGGTAGGAATTTTCAAACTTTCAGCTAATTCTTCCATCTCTCTTTTACTCAAATATTCTTGTATAGAAAACCGTTTTAACAAAACTTGTTCTTGCTCGATCGTTAATCTACGTCTCGGTACTTGGGTTGTAAGATGTTGGACTGCATTCGATATCAACTCATTTCTTTGGATTGGATCCACAGCTTCATTTTGATCGAGGATCGATTCTTCTGTTACAAGGGAGTAACAATATATGTTAGTATTCAAAAAATGACCAAGTTCTCAAGAAAGAAGGTAAGCGAGAAGTGAATACTTTTGGTCAATATTGAATGATTTTCTTTATTTAAATCAAAATGATGATGATCGTGGTGATGAAGATGATTGGTTTCGATGTGATCGGAAGGGTTAGATCTAGAGAAAGATTCGGATCCAGCTCTAGAAGCTTGACAAGATCCAGCACTACTAAGACGATCATAAACTGAATGATCAGAGGCAGTAGAAGAGCTTCCATCAATCCTTGTATTATGATTCAATAAATTCGTATTCAAATGTGGTAAGATTAGAGGTGAAACTGTTCTAGGATCTACTTCTTCAATCTTATCGTAAATTCTACTTGAGGCATGATGATGAGAGTTTGGATGATAAAGTAACCCCACTCCATGACTCAAATTAGGTGATATATTATTCGGATGGATTGATTGACTTTTCATTGCCGGAAAACTTCTATCAAGATGAGAAGTAGGTGAAGATGATTGATAAGGTCCATAGTAAGAAGTCATCAATGAAGCTGGATGATTGATCACACATGGTATTTCATTCATGGAATGATGATTTACATAATTATGATTGGTATTTTCGCCATGATTTGGACTTAAGAGTGGAGCAAGAGTAGATTGAGTAGATAAATTGTTGATTAAATTTTCATCATGATGAATTATAGATAAAGGAAATGTAGTACTAGCAGTAGGATTTGACAGTGGAAAATAATGATAATTCGAATTCAAGTTGTAATGATTTTGATTTGAAAATTCATGAAACCCGTTGCTGAAAGCATTGATAGGTTTCGATTCAGTGTGACTAAAGATATCTAATTGATCTGGGAATTGATTATTATCAGAAGAGTCTATCCTTTGATTGTGTTGATCAAAGCCCGTAAGAGGAGGATAGGATGAATTTTCATAATTCGACAGCCCTTGGAATTCGTCTGACTCAGGTATATAAATCAAATGCGAGGATTGAGTTATTGTGGTCGTCTCTGTGGAAGAATCCGGTGATTGATCTAAAGGGGCTTGTTGATTCAAACTTGCTGAGCCAGCTCTAAGGTTTTCATACATCCAAGAATGGAGTAAAATCAGCATTGATTTTTCCTGCATGGACGACAGAAACACAATAGACTCACGTTGTTTCGTGTAATGCTTCTGGAGTTGATTCTTCGCTTGAAAACGATTGAAGTGGCTGTAGATCTGAACTCGAGTCAATTTCTTGCGACCAATTCGTTGGTGAAGCTGGATCTCGATCCTCGCTCTTCATGATTTCTCAAAATTGCTTTCTTGTTTGAAAAGTATCAATAAGTGAGTATTTTAATAAAAGTCAATTTGACAACTCTCTTTGTGATGAATAGATGGATCTCTTCTCTAATCCAACTACGGAGTATGTATGGATGTATGAGTATGGCCCTTTGAGCAATCGGAATAAGTTACAAATCCTTTTGAAAAGTTAATTTCTTTTTAAATATTGAATGATTATTATGAGTAGAAGAGTATTTTTTCGCTGAGATATTTTGAAAACTGATTATGTAAGTTGTTTGAAAAATTGAAACAAGTCGATTATTCTTGTTTATAGTGAAGAGAAGTTTTAAAACGAGTCTCTCGTTGCTGTTATCGTCGTTGTACTCTGTCCCATTTATAACCCTTTCATTTGCTTTATCGGTGGGTTTGATCTTACAGTCATGAGACTAAGAAAGTTAAAAATTTAATGTCTATCTCTATTTGACTCTTTGAACCTCTCTATCTCTCTATTTCTCTCTTGCTGAAAATGACGAGCGTTGACCGAGATAGCAGAAGGTGGAAAGATGAACGAAAGACTTTTGAAGTGAATTGAAAGTTGCAAGAATCATCAATTTGGATCATGATGCATCGCCACCTTATTGTTGATTGATGAAAATAAAGTTGAGAGTATAACATGACTTGCTGCATGTCAGAGGTAAGAGTTGTGAAGTCGTCGGCAATTAACACTTTCGAAATTCAATCTCGACTTATCCAACCTCCGCAGTGATTACTGATCAAAACTGCATCATTCGTGATTTGGGGATCCATGTCGTAAAGCAAAGGACATCATTTGAGATTTTTTTCATTGTTTTTATCATAGATTATTTGAACCTTGCTAATAGTCCGATTCAAGGATCCTTTGAAACTGTTTCGAATATCGATATATTAACATGAACATTCTCAAACCAAATAACTTTGATACATATAGAGGTGCATGAATTGAGTTAAATCTTAGCTTACAATAAAATTACGAAGAATCTCTCTATTTATCAAGTTCATGAAGAATTTATCAATTCTACTCTAAAGAGCTCTAGAATCTAGATGGGGTTGGCTTCGAGAAATTTGACAATTTGATCGGTAAAGGTTTTGAGGTTGTCATTTTTTTGACCTTTTTATCTTTCAAAATCAAAACTTAATCAAAAACCAAGCCGAAAAAGATATCAAGTACGATGCACAACATAAATGTATTTCACTGGGCAGCACTGGGGCCGTTTTTTAAGTTTGCACCCATTTTTGCATGCACGATCCCCACAAGCTTCACCAAAATCTCCTGCCATTTGACTGACTGCTTTGGTTTTGCGGGAGATCTTAGCCAAGCTGTCGTGAATCAACCGTGCTGGCCCATGATATCCTTGCAAGCGAGCTTTAATGCCGAAAGGTCAAATGGGATCGGATGGGTTAGGATGGGCCATCAATTTGAATCATAGTGTAATTCAACTTGAATACCTTGATGCTCATCGTATCGATTTCATACAACAAAAGGGCCGGGAGCCAGGATCC
>KZ147341.1:9195-24282 GCA_002157085.1 Melampsora occidentalis | reverse complement strand
TAATTTATCATTGTTACCCATCAATTGATCAAATTGAATATGCGGATAACTCACAATGTATCATCTCCTTTGGACCTGGGTAGACCAGGGGCGCGTGATTTGCTGCTGCTCAGATTCACAGTCCCATTCCATCAAACTTTGTCACGCCTGCTCGTCCTATCCCCCATCCCGCTACGCAGAACGATAAGGAAGTGGATCTGGAAATCCACACTTTTGCAAATTCTCATCGGGATCAAGACAGACCTAACTCTCATTTGAATCTTGGGATGGAAATGGCAGATACCAGTCGATTGGTACCCATGATAAAGCAGCATGACAAAATGGATAAACGGGTCACTGAGCTTGTAGGTCTGAGATCTCCTGTTCAAATGCTTTGGACTTGATGAAATCATGTGGCCTGTTTGGCTCCCTTTCACTGACAAAAGTCTATGTTGTTTGCCCTTCACGACATGTAGCTTTCACATATTCGAGCAGATCAGGTGGTGAAAACAAATTTAGCTGTTGCATTGGCTGATGCAAGATCCGAAGTTTCAGCTTTACATGATGAAGTTTGTTTGTTGAGAATAGGAGTTCAGAAATTCACCGATGAAAGACCATCACATCATCATCATTCAGCCAATGCTCGACTTGAACAAGATTGATAAAGGCTGATGTTGTTCGAACAATCTTTATTTCTCTCTTCAGAAATTTATATGGCTAATATGCGTGTTGAACACTTGCACAAATGGCCGGCCTTACACGTTATGATTTTCAGTTTACTCTACCTGAGCTGAATTTATCGACGTTGAACCAACAATAATCTCAAATCATAAGGGATGATCAATCATAAATTTGGTCTAACTGACTTCTTTTTCCGACTTGGCGTGCCCACTTTGAGAGAACCCTGCTTAATACATTTCACCCACCCTGAGCATTATCATATCAATGATGGCCCAACTGCCACCACCTTTGCCTAAAGACCATCTGTCAAGATGATATGACTTGCAAGCCCTAACCCCTAACCCTCTCCAGAGGGCAAGGGATGTGGGTTTGACAGTCATTTATTTGGTGCAAAAGTACCATTCTACATACAATCCTTAGTGGTTGTGACTTCATAAACTTGCAAGTGTAACATATATTGATCTAAGGGGTGAGAGCAAAATGACACCACAAAAAAAACTGGTTGTTTATAGCCTCTTATCAAATTCATTGATTTGTAATGTGAGGCTGAGGAGGGGACATCCATCACTTTGTATATGGGTCACATACCAAAGTGTAAACCACTGACTGACTTTGAGCAAGAGGTACCTAAGTCATGATCAACCAAAATAAACTATGTTCTTTGGGACAATATCAACTGATTTGGAAGACACAAACCAATGAGCAACAATTGAGTTCATGTGATGTAACAATGCAATTATTCAAGTGGAGGTAATTTGTTAAAAAGGTGGCATATGACTGAAATGAGGAATTTGACAACATGCCCATCCACTGGTGTTAATTGACTCATTAGTCATAGCAAACATTAATGTCAGCAAATGTCAAATATGAATTGCCTTCTTTCCCAGATGCATTACATCTCACCAGGTTGGGAATTTTCCTTGAGAAGGTAAAGTTGCACATCTAAGGAGGATTTCATATCTGTAGACCACGTCAACATGCTCCCACTTAGTAATAAGTCACATCTAAGGAGGATTTCATATCTGTAGACCACGTCAACATGCTCCCACTTAGTAATAAGTGGAGTGTGATGAACAAAGCAATAGATAACTACAAATTCCAGGAGGGGGTGGTCCTGTGTTAATGTTCTTACAGCAGAATTGTGGCAAAGAACACACCAACTCTTTTTGTCTAAACTCATGTAGCCAGAACTGTTTGTTGAAATGGCTTATGGTGGAGATTTACTGATGGTAATGTCCAATATACTATATTGCAAGACTTCCACTATAATATATTGCAAGCAGTGGGTTATCACGGAGACAGTTATTTATGGCACACTGCCATCCAAAAAAATTGCAGGTATTGAATCAAAGACAGTGGTTTATTATGGATGGCACCCTGCCATCCAACAAACTCACTGGTATTAAATCAAACTGGAGAGCCAGGGGTTCATTTTTCATGGCACACTACCATCCAACAGACTTTCTGGTATTGAATCAAAGATAGTGGATTATTATTTGTGGCACACTGCCATCCAATAAATTCAGTGGTATTGAATCAAACTTGAGAGACAGTGGTTTATCATTTATGACAGACTGCCATCCAACAAACCCGCTGGTATTGAATCAAACTCAGTGGTTTATTTTCCATGGCACACTGCCATACAACAAACTCACTGTTCAATTCCATGTCGATAGACAGGTTGTTCCACGGATATCACTATGTTCAACGGTATTGAAAGACAGGTGGTTTATTGTTATTAGCACACTGCCTTCCAACAAACTCACTGGGTTCAATACGTTATTGAGCACAGTGAGTTCATTGTTATTGGCACACTGCCTTCCAACAAACTCACTGGGTTCAATACGTTATTGAGCACAGTGAGTTCATTGTTATTGGCACACTGCCTTCCAACAAACTCACTGTGTTCAATACATTATTGAGAGACAGATGGTCGACAAAACAGGAGTATTTATATATTTCGTGCTTACATTGAAACATCATTTCCAGCAATGCGTGTTTGAAAGCAAAAGCTGAAAGCTTTTGAATAGCTAAAAGCTTTTGGATGATAGAATCATTTTCTTTTTGAATATTCTGTTGCCTCCCAGGCAGGACCGAACGAACTAAAAGACTGCTCAAATGATGTGTCAATCGTTTGGGATCAATCACAAGTAATTTGAAGTAGTGCTTTATTGCAGATCAGGGTCCAAGCAAAGCAAACAATTGCAGGAACCATTAAAACAAAGCTGTTGCTTTCTCTCTTGCAATGTCAAATCTTTTAAATATGTGCTGAATTTGATAGCTGCAGCCTTGTGTATAGGCAAATTGTCCTTTGTCCGAACCAAAATAACAGCAAGTAAGAAAGCAAACAGACCGCGTAATCAGCAAACAAAAAAGAAGGCACTGCTTTCTGCAAGCCAGAGTTAAATGACAGTGAAGCGACTGTGTTCTCAGTAGCTCACGTCTTTACTCGAAGTCACACAGATCTTTCGTTATTATGATTGATTTATTTCAATTTTTTTAAAACAATGTCACCGGAGAAGATATTAAAAATCAAAGTTAATAATAATACCAAGTGAAATCGGATTAAAACAGAATGGAAATGATCGGAAATGAGTAAAGGATGTGAAAGAGTAGATGGTGGAGTAGATGGTGGAGGTGATGATTGATGTAGGGAAGGGAATGTACCTAAACTAGATAGATCGATCGATCGATCTACAATCCTGAGTCAAAAGAACAATAATATTAAAGTGCAGGAACGCGATAGAGACCTGGCTTTTAAACCCACAGTACAATTAGAGTGATTGTTTTCCGGAACAGAATGTGGCAGTACTGTCTTTCATTCTTGTGTTTGACTTGTTAAATGAAAGCAAAGCAATTTTGCAGGAAGGAGGCACAGTTGCTAGAAACGGTTTGTTTAAGACTTGTTTTTGAAACAAAACCCACAGTACGATCAGAGCGACTGTTTTCCGTTACAAAATAAAAGCACGTGCTGCTTTGAGCAAAAAAGAAAGAGGAAAAGTTGTGCTGTTGTGAGCAAGCCTTTGTTCAGTAAGCGTGAAGCCACTGTGAACAGTCGCTATGAAGTGCTGCTTTCAATAGAGGCTTGCTTTTAATACCTGCACAATGCGCTTACTACGCAGTTTAAAAGAGAAATGTGCCCTTTTAATAAAAAGGAAGAGATTGCATTGATCCTGTAGATAAAGTCAAGCGTGCACTAAATGAACATGTAGGGCTATCTCCGAATGAAATGTTGAAAAAGCCCAATTGAATGTTGACAAAGTCCTTAGTAAAGATGATAGCGTCAAAAATAGAATCTAAATACAACTGGTTGCTCTGTAAATCACGTAAATCATCAAACAAAAGCCATTATAAAGTCATTCAAACGGGTTGAAAGGGGGTGGCCCCACTGGGTAGAAAGCAGGTGGCTCGGTTAAACCCAAGGTGTGGCAGGTGGTACCACAAACATGGTTTTTTGCAAAGTTCTGCAATCCACCTGTGTAAGTGTTTTGTAAAAACCAAGGACGCCTACGTCATGCCAAAAAAAAACTGGTCAGTTCAGGAGCCTCACAAAATGATACCCACACAAACAATGGCTAAACGTACGAATTATCCATAATTTGGAAATCAGTGATTGTGGTTTTAAATCCTCGGAATCCACAGAGTAGGGCTTGTCGACCATGGTATTCATATGTCCAGTGGGTGAAACATTCAAAAAGTTGCCCAAGAAACGTGTCAACACTATCTTCGGGTGCAAAACCATCTTCGGACGTTATATACTCAGGAAGGTCTTTGACTTTCTCTCGCACGTTGAACCAGCGTATCAAGTCGGGGCAAGCATCATATTTGCTATCAAACTTCTTGTGGAGAACTAAGTTCTCAACAATCTGTGTGAGATTGTAAAACAAGATCATATCATCAGATGTTTCCTATGCATTTGACCATGTAAAATAGCGACTTACATGCAATTGGTGAAGAATATTGAGCTCTTCCTCAGATAGGGCTGCACGCCTTTGTAACACCATCTTGAATTTCTGGAGAAGACAAGCAGCGTGCATATACATCTGAGCAAAACGCAGGTGATGCTGGAGGGTGTTGTGTGTGGGCGCAAGCGCACATGCATCCAGTCGGACTTGAGCAGAATCTTGGAGCCAGACTGCTGGGTAAGTAGTTCGACCGTCCCAACGGTGACGGGGGCTGAATTGGTCAACAATGATATTGACAGGAGTACAACCCCATTTGTACTTGACCCACTCTTGACAATTATCATTAATGTCCTGAACACACCCACGTTGAACAATTCCAAAAGCCAAGTCGGTTGATGACACGTCTGCAGACAAATCCACATCAGATTGGTATTGGTCATATGGTAGTGCCTGCCAACCAAGGTGCTCTGATGAGGTGAAGCATGTCTCGGGGGAAGCTTTGTACAAGTGTTTTGATTCTTGTCAGCAAACGTGATACAATGGATGTAATAGGATGGCTGGAATACACACCAAAGTGTAATTTGGAAAAGGTATTCATCGGTTTTTTGGAGTTGATTGAGATCTGAGGTCAAGAAAGAAGAATTTGATGAAAAAGCCAAAGAAAATCTGATTGATTTTGAATCGTTTGAAAGAAGAAAAATATAAGAGGAAATGTTGGACACAGCTCACCTGTTCTCAGAAACTCTGGTCTTATAGGGTTAATTGCTCACAATTAAATCAAAACACTGAGCAAACGCAAGATGGTTGGCCCATTATTGCATAACAACTGTAGATGAATTGCATGCAAATAATCAAACCACAATCCATAATGGTAACTGCCGTATGATAAGAGAGAAATCAGAAAAACACATATTTATACTGAGGAATGACACAACATAGAAGCAACATTGGTAAAGCCATGCCCTTGCCACGTTCATTTTGTGGTGAATTCGGGAGTCGGTGTTGAGAGCTTGCGCCATTTGAGCCTCTTGGTTTTCTGAGGTACCTTGGCAATAGCGATGCCATGCTGAGGGGGGGTTGAGTTTGGTAACGAGCTCACCACATTGAACTCCTTCTGAAAATTGTGTCGGGCTTGTGCAATTGTGAGGTTGTCTCGGTTAGTGGGTCCGACTAAGGGCCATTGCTGTACCCAATCCAGCATCCTCTGATGCCCCACTTCGTCCACAAATGCTCCGTATCGATAAACAGTTTTAGTCGATAATTTGTAATTGCGTCCAAAATGCTGAACCCATATATTCAAGCGATCTGCACCAGTTGATGTAAGACCCCCAGCCGAAAGGTACCAATGAAGTAGGGAGGAGGCAAGGGTGTCTTTTCCTGGCCAGGGTTGGAGTGTTGCCATTGAAGGGGGTAGGACAACGTTGGGAAGTGGGATCAATGGTTTCACGTCAACCTGACAAAAAGACATTGATAGGGAGGCAATGGATCAGTTTCAAAATCACCATTCAGCTTTGTTGTGCGTGACATACCTCAGCACGCCCTGCACCATGCAAGGCTGGGTCAAGGTTGCGGAGAAATTCTGGTGTAGATTGGAAGCGACTCTTGGGTGTAGAGGGGGGATCAATCAGCTCCTTGCTTGCAGTCGATTGCCAGTTCGAATTTTGGGCAAGGTTTGAAGCCAAGTCTGATTCTTCAAAATCTAAGCATATTGGATTGCTAGTCAACCCAAGGGGAGATTCTTCCGGAGCTGGAACATGGCCAACAGTGAGAGGCAGTGCTTGAACATAATTGACAGTAGCTTGCGGCTCTGGAAGAAGATTGATGGGGGTGGCAACTGAAGATGTTTGTGGGATGTTTGGTTTACCCAATCCGAGCCCTTCTAGGACGTCTTGGAGCTTGGTGGCAAGGCTTGAGCGCTGGTTTGGGAAGCAAATGACGAGAATCTTTGGCCGGTGGTTGTAGGAATGAGGTATATCTACACCTAGTTCACGCTGAGTCATGCAGGGTTCCACCATGGTCAATACTCATGCAAGTGCGAGCATGAGTATACAACAATCAAAAACCTTACCCAATTCTTTACTGATTCGTCCCATACCACAAGCTGCCAATTCCATTCCAGGCCTACCGCTTCTTGGGCTTCACGCATGAGTGATTGACTATCACCTAGGATGGCCACAGGCCAGTTCTCAAAGAATTGAGATATAACTGGACTATCTGATTCCTGGGAGCAGTGTCACCAGTTAGTTTGTTATTAAATTGTCATTCAATAGGCCAGCCGGAACATGGAGCAACTTACGTGTATCAGGTGGAGGCTGACCACCTTCCCTGCGTCTATAGAAGGGTTGGAAGCCTTTCGAATTGCTTTGGCATGCTTCGTGCGAGCCGCGGCAAGGACCAGCTGTCCGTCTTCCGTAATGAGGCGGCCTACTGTCCCAATGCTTTGAGCACACTTCGCCGGGATGATTCGGGCTCGTTTGGGCTGGGGTAATCCTTGAGGCTCGGCATTGGCATTGGACTGATTGCCACGCTTTTCGGAGGGTGGTGCAGGAGGGCGATGGACGTAACATGTACCAGGGGATACGTAAGCAAGGCAGCACTGCATAAAAGAGGTCAGTCAAAAATGAACGTTTAGAAAGTCAAAAGCAAGTTTAAAAGCATGTTAGGTGGTTGAGTAATGACTGACTGATTTGCAATACGTATGAATACAAAGGCCATGACCGTGAGGCTTATGACCAGTGGCTGTTGGTCCGTCTTTTACACGGGCACATGGGTGGGAAGGGGGTGCACGTGTTGCTTGAGATGACGAAGGCTTTCGCTTTTTGGGGCTGGAGGGTGGTGTAAATGGGTTGCCCTTGATATCCACTGGAGGCCCATAGGCAGATTCATCGAAGGCAATTGGGTACTGTTTGCCAGCATTAATCAAGGCTATTTCATGGTTGAGCTGATTCAGCTTGAACGTGCGAATGAAATGCTTGGTGGTTGGGCACTATCAGGTGGGGACTGTGTCAGTGCGAGCCCAGAGATCGTTGATGGAAAATAAGGAGATGTGTCTCACTTTTACAGAGACAGTATCTCCACGAGTACAATAATAAATGAGGGATTTCTGGTTTGATTTGGGACACTCTGGACAGGTAAGGCCCACATCCTTGTCAATCTCGGGTTCGCGTAGGGGCGTGGATGGTGACACTCGATTGTATTTGAGGCTGATGTAGGGGTTGCCGACCATGATGGTGGCTCAATGAGATGGATTGAGGTGAAATGTGAGAGTGAAGGATAAAAAGTCGTGGTGGGTGTAGAAAATCCATTGTAAGCGGGGGTGAATTGTGGATTTGAAGGTGTTGGGTTCAGGGGCAGGGTCGTGTCGTGTTTCATGGGTGAAAATTTTGGACTGACGAAAAAACAGAGGAAAAAAAACTACGGTATGGATGCACGCGACACTATGGGTTCGTGAAGGTCTCAAGGTCGGGGCTCCCTGACCCGCGCGCAGCAGGTGTGTACCGGTCCGTCCGGCTATAAGGATAACTCAGATTACAGGGATGCCACTAACGAGACCTGTAAAAAAAAAGGAGAATTCTCAGTGAGATTTCTCAGAGGATATCCAGAATCTCGATGCTCCCAAATACGGGCTTGATCCAACTTCTCTTTCAAAACCTTGATACTGGGTGCAAGGGATCCACAAATGTGCCCTGGAATCATAAATGACTCACTATCCCATTGAGCACTTTACGTTGCGAATCCCCTCGTTTCTTCATCCTTCAGCTTTCGAGGTCAACCCACAGCTTCCTTCTCTTTCCAACGCTTAATGGCCGGAAGGCAAAAGTCGGTCTTAGGCTCAAGTATCTCTGCCTGACCTCATAAGAGTAGTCCACAACTGATGGCTAGAGCTCTTTGAGCTCTAAATCAAGGTCCTTTCTGAATGACATCACATGAAGGTCGTCTAGTGGGTTTACCGTTTATCCAGCGCAGCCCTGTAGCGCACCAGTGACCAGATCGTATGTATGAAAGAAACCTGATGCGACGAGTTTGTGATTTCGCACGCTGGAGCGGCTCGTACGGGCCAGCGATTGGACTTAGTTAAGTTTGGATTTCGCATCTGTTCGTGCTCAATTTACATACTTGACTACATACTCTTCTTTTCGACTCTAGCCTCGTCGTGTAAGGGCTTCCTCAGACACCCACCCGCACGAGCCAGTCGAGGTTACAATGAATCTTTAGAAGATTGACGGCTTACGAGTCAATGGCGAGGACAGCTGTGCCTAATTGCCGCACACAGCTAGGATACAAAGCTCAGCGATGCATACCCAGGACGTGAAAGAACATGAATAGTAATAGTCGTGGCTTGAAGTAACACTGGGAGCCTCGATTTGTTGCTTTTGTTGAGAAGGCGTGTTTTTTCATGAGAGGCTTGAACGATTGTGACTGCGATAAAGAGCTAAAGTTCAATCTAGCCAGTTATGAAATTTGATGAATTGTCTTTATCTTTTCAGCCAATCGAGTCAAGTTCCAGAAGTTCCAGACCGTTCTCTTGTACTCTCACACGTCTTTATGCTCTCTTCCCCTCCTCATTGACTTGTAGGATATCGCATCCATCCTGCTGATTCATACGTCCCGAAAACTCCGCCGTGAACGGAATTGCTTCAGCTGTACTACACTTGATTTCAACTTCAAGTGACTGGTATTACGCACTGCATATATTGCCAGCAAGCCTCAATTGACCTCTTCACCATCCTGCAATATCTTCTCGCAAAACAATCGAAGGTGTGATCATCAAATTAAACCCAGCGGCCTCCCCTCTCATCTTTGTTTACCGCTTCACGACAATCCCTTTTCGATGCCGAAGAGACTTGACTCTTTACCTACAAGATCTCTGACCTGGACCGAGACCATCGATGCGCGCTATAAACAGGTATTTATCGTTCTTCACCCCTCCCTCATCAGATCAAGCAAAGCCGACACGTCGCAGTCCCACCTCTCAATGGAAACCAAACTTTTCTCACAGGTCACATTGCCTTTTTCTGATTTAATCTTTTTTTGCTCTTTTTTTCTTTTTTTGCACCTGTTGCTTCCTCGTGGCTACGTTCTAGGCAGCTCCATCTCTGTTGATTACTGCCTTCGCATCGGTTGGTGTGATATATGGTGACATAGGGTTTGTATATATAAGCTATCTCCAACCATCCTTCCCATGAGCAACCCAACTTGATCATGTGTCTTTATCTCCTCTCTCGATGGAAACTAGGACAAGTCCGTTGTATGTGCTGAATGGTAAGCCAACATTGACTGAGCTTCTCACTCGAGCGTCTGTCACTGAAGACCGATAAATACTGAAACAGCTTCCTTTTCTTTGTAGGTATTTTCCCCCCAGAAGGCCCCGCACCAAGTGCTGAAGACGCGCTCGGGGCAATCAGCGCGTGCGTCTTGAGAACAACTCTTGATATATCAATCAACCCCTCACCTTATTGCATCTTACTTTTCTACTTAGGATTCTTTGGGCTTTGACAATTGTCCCGCTGATCAAGTACAGTTTGATTGCATTGGAGGTAAGCTCACAAAGCCGGCTCATGCGAGAGGTTTTGCACAAAGCTTATAAAATCGCCGATTTTTTCGATTTGCTTATTCTTTCTATTCAAAAATCAGTTTGGGTAAGCTTGTCCTGACGCCTCTAATCAGTACATCATGCCTCCGGAGGTTTACTTATCTTTTGAATACCTTTTTTCTTGACATAGCACCGGAGAAGGAGAAGGAGGGCCCTTTGCATTATTCTCACAAATGTATCCACCTGAGTATGTAACATCCAACCTCATCATCTAACATCAATCCGGAGATCTTATCAGATCTTTGTTGTGGTATTTTGCCTACAGAAAACCTGGCTCGGAGTTAGCCTTGCCTTCCATCGCGTCAATCGAGCATGTTCCATCCGGAGCTACACCTTTTCTTAGCAGACGATTTGTAAAACCCATCATGAGACTCATAGTAAGTCTTTCGTTTCATGTATCTCAGTGCCACTCAAACTCAGCCCTGACCATAACCTGAGTCCTCTTTAGACACTGTTTGCTGTTGCTTTGATTATCAGCGATGGTCTGTTGCTTATTTTCAATCCTTCACTTTCTTGTCTGATAACGAGCGAGCGCTCTGACATTTTCTACAAATTCGCAGGTATCTTGACACCTGCCGTCTCAGTCTCCAGCGCTGTATCGGGGATTGCAATTCCGGCACCATCCTTTTCTTCAAAGGACATCGAAGGCGTATCCATCGCAATTTTGATCCTCATATTTCTTTCACAGCGTTTTGGGACCAACAAACTTGGAATGTCTTTCGCGCCGATCGTTACCGTTTGGCTCTTGCTACTTTCAGGCATCGGCATATACAACATCACCAAACACCCCGCAATTTTCAGGGCATTTGACCCAAGTCGGGCCATCCTTTACTTTGTCCGCGTTAAGGATCTGACACCCCTCAGTGGAGTTCTACTGGCCATAACTGGGGTCGAAGCCCTCTTTGCCAAGTGAGTAAATATCCCCTGAATTGAACCGTGAAGATGATCCACGTTGACTTACAAATGCTCCCTCAGTCTTGGTCAATTCTCTAAAGGCGCTATCCGCCTGAGCTTCATTGCTTGGATTTATCCCGCGTTGATACTAGCCTATCTGGGACAAGGTGCTCAGCTGATCACAAACGGAGATCATGTGATTACCAACATTTTCTATCAGTCCATTCCTGGCGGGAGCACTGGTCCACTTTGGTGGATTGTCTGGGTATTTGGCATGCTGGCAACCATCGTTGCCTCTCAAGCAATGATCACAGGTTAGCTTGTCTCGGTTTTCGGCTCAATTTTGACTATACATTCACACTCGATCCTTTACAGCCTCTTTTTCATTAATCCAGCAGATGGTCGGCCTGAAAGCTTTTCCCCCGGTAGCGATCATTCAGACTAGCGAAAAATCAAAGGGCCAGATATATGCGCCAAGTGTCAACTTCATACTTCTCATCGGCACAGTTGGTGTCACCGCTGGATTCGGGAGTAACTCGTCGCTCACTTCAGCCTGTGAGTCCTCATCTTCAACTCTGGATCATTGAATGTATCCGTCCTGAATCAAGACAACACAGATGGTTTTGCCGTGGCGGGGGTACTCATCACGACCACCTTTTTAATGTCAATGGTGATGGTCAGTTCAAGTTCTGTCACTTTGATTTATTATAGGTTCACTGATGTAGCCTACCCTGTGTCCTCAGGTTCACGTCAAGGGAGTAAAAGTATGGGTGGCCATATTGTTTTTCCTAGTTACCGGGTTTGTGGACGCCGCGTTTTTTGCATCCACACTTCAAAAAGTCCCACACGGTGCTTGGTTCACCCTCACACTTGGGTGTGTGATTGGAATATTCTTATTGTTCTGGACTTGGGCAAAAGAATTGGAAGATTCGTTCGATTCAAGCCACCGTGTCCGCCTGAGCCAGCTCTTGATCCATCGCCTACCCCACGCGTCTCCGAATTTGTTCAAGGAAAATTACTCCCTTGCCTCTAGTGAAATCCAGGCTTCTATCGAGAACAGTGAGGAAAGACTCAAAGAGCTAGACGCTGTGAATCACCCTGACAACCAAGGTGCAAGCAATACATCCAAAGCTCGTCTCGATATCATCAAAGATACCTTCATGCCACCAATTTCTGATCTAGCTCTTCACGAAGAGCCTGACGTGATTGATCAGTTTGATGAAAAGCACCGCGACGTCCTCGAACAAGACCCTCGCGCCCGGAGCGGGAGCATCTTGACCTCAAGCCGTCTCGCGCACAGTCCAACGCCCGAAATCGAAAACCCAATCAGCCCAACGCAGCAAGCTTTCCTGGAGCCTCCAAAAAAATCAACATCCAGAGACCCATCTCCAGGCTCTGCTCAAAAGGTCACTATCGCAGAGCCAGCTAGACGCAAGAGTTCAACTAATGCAACAAATTACCCGCCAATACAATATAATCCAGTACCCAATATCTCATCCTCACAAAATCGCAGGGGCTCACATAGCTCAATTACCCACGAGCATCGTCAGCGCCGGGCCTCACATGTCAGCTCTCTTGCGGGAAGTGAAGCAGGTGGATCGGAGGAACTCACACTGAATCCGACCTTCTATGAAGGTAGAAGACTAAGTGATCCACTACCAAGGCTAGAAAGCTTTTCGTTCTTCCATCATCTCGGTAGAGGTATCGGAGCTCCCCACGCCTTCACCTCCCTGCTTAAGCATCAACCGGCTTTACCTAGGGTTATAGTTTTTCTTTCAATCAGAGTTGTTGGCGTTCCCCACCTAGAGGACGAGGACAAGTATCTGATAGATAAGCTTCGCAGTCTTGAAGGTATGCATTGAGACTTTTCCGAGTTGTTTTTCTTTCACTGATCCGCTACATGCAACCGCTTTTGAATGAATCCTAGGATTCTATTTGATGAGTATGTAGAATCAACCTCTTTGTTCGCATCCCAACGTGTCGTTAAATTTGTCTTTCTCACTCACCATCATTTTCAGCTCTGAGACTCGGCTATAAAGACCCTCTCGACCTACGTGATCTCATCAAGCCGACGTTGGCAAGAATCGTGGCAATGGAACGAGGAACCAATTTGGCCGGACACAACATAGCCATTGAGTCACGCATTTCACAATTTGTAAAGGCATCGGAAAATTGCAATCATATGTTAGTTCTTCTTGCACTTTAAATTTCATGCTGTATCATACTTATCACTTTCTATCTGTTCGATCATTAGAATTCCACATTACCATATTAGTTCCAATCGGATCGAAGCAGCGAAGAACCCGCTCAAACGAGCGAGAAATGTCATGCGGGGTTTTCTATTGGAGGAAGTATACCGCAGAGTGTAAGCTGATTTGCTTAACCCTACCACCCCTGATATTATTGACTAGTGTTAAAAATGATGCGTTTCCTTCACATCGTGAACAGATCCCAAAACTTTCCCGAGACTTCAAACTACGTCATTGATGAATCCAAGGTATTACGCATCGGGGTGAACGCAGAAATCTGATGTTATATCACATCCTTTAGTTCAGTGCCACCTGAAACTTCACACTTTACTTTCACTTCTATCACTCAATGTATGTCATCTGGAATCGCCAAGGCGTCATGTGTTCTTTGCTTTTGTTTCGATTCAGGCCAACACTATTCAACAGTGATGCCATATGAATTCGAGACCGAAGCGACTCGGATTGTTCTCAATTTGTATTAATAACCAAGGCCAAAGTCAATTCCTTTGTTGTACTTTTCTCCCCCTCTTTTCCAGATGTGAGGTTCAGATTTTCTGTCGCATTTTTGTTGTATGGTATTAATGTAATTCAGTTTTTTTGATGTACTGAATGTTTTGTCTCCTCACAGATGACTCATAAATGTTTTGCAAGAGCTTTTTTACTTTCAAGCCATCGACACTGGCGGTCTTGTTCTGCCCTGAATTCGTCAATGCGTTTGTCGTCTTATATACACAATCTCATTGATGAACCGCATTTCATCAAACAATCTAGGTAATGCTTGCCTTGCTGTGTCGGATCGTATTTTGAGGGACTTTGAACTCATGATAAACATTTGCTACTTTTTCCCTGCCACAAACAGGTCTAACATGGACTGATGAGCTTCTGTAACAGGTGACTCCATAATGGTCCTCTTGGGCTGAACCCTTTCTTTATCACATTTGAACAAATGTGAAGTTTATTTCAGTAAGGAACATGTTGATCTCCATGGAGGGTGTCATACATCAAATTGAGCATCTGAATACAAGGAAGGTATGTTGCCCATAAAACAGGCTTTGTACAATTTTAGGCTATGTTTTTAGGACATGTCATCACTTACACAGCTCCAGAGAATGACAAACCATGTGACCAAGAGGTCCTTGGGACAGTCATGGCAGCTGTGATAAAGTTGTAACACTTAGTCCTGTCAGTAGGATTTCCCAACCAGCCCCTCAGTCCCACCAATGTCTTCACTTCTTCCACACCTTGAGGTACATTCAGTCAAGATTTTTCATAATTTTTTATTGCAACCCAAACACATATCCATTGAAAAAACATCATTTAGTACCAATGAATGAACTCCATTCCCACACCTGAACAAAATTGAAGCCCCTGTTTGGATGAATACTAAAACAAGTTGATCAAGACAACAAATTACTTGATCCTCAAAAAAAACCTACAGCAATTCATCAACATGATAACTTTTATGCACATCCATCATGAATCCTTTCACTTGAAGTCATCACAATCACTCCAATGATCCTTGCTCTCAACTATTTCAAGGTCTTGCAAAAAATAGCCACAGGATAATCAGCTAACCTAGCCTTGTAGCCTGCTAACAGGCCCAAATACAAACCACTTTCAAGGCCCTTTGCAAGACCATTTCATTTTGAGCTCAGACCTCCCAAAGTACAGAACACCCTCTGAACCTTAGGCTGGGTGCAGGTCATATTTGCAATGTCCTATGCTAGATTTTACAAGGACTGCTGTGGAAATTCTTTGTGTTGTGACCCCCAAAGTGATGGAGAGT
>KZ147338.1:684-13277 GCA_002157085.1 Melampsora occidentalis | reverse complement strand
GGATTTCACATAGACAATTGGCAGTGTGATCAGACTGATGTGGTTGGCAATGTGTGGTTTTGGTGCCGCCATAGGCACAATAAGGTGCAACCTTGTTTGAAATAACTGGGGGGGGGCATGCCCCATCTATAAAAGATACTTTTTCACCTTTGATGCAGCAATATCTTGGCCATGAAACCAAGAACTTGGTACCAAAGGTCTTTTGTCAAAACCCCTAAAACCAAGAAGTAAAGTTCAAATAAATCTTTAAAGGGTGACACACTCTCCAGTTGGTCACAATTTTACTTGTTCCCTAATGTCCACAATCATGCAAAATGTAATCATTGTGAATCTTTGAAATATCAAGCTGAAAGCTAGAAATGAGGATTGTGGATATATCTTGTGCAAGGATCATTGATCTTCACATCAACTTGAATGTAATTATTCCATTGTTTTGTGTGGCAACTCTTGCACCTCTTGCACCCTCATCCCCAAACAGACGCGACCAGTCGCGTCTTGTTTTGCAATTGCGCGCCCACCACATGAGATCAGATGTCATCACCTGAGCTTTCACCAACTCAATCAAGTCCCCCAAACCGCAGACATCCTTTGAAGGGTGTTGGTCCTGCAGTGAAGCTTGTGTTGTGCCATAGCAGCTTTCAGAATTGGTGAACCCTTGTGAATGCAGTTATACCAACGGCGTGTAGCTCATCTGATCCAACCCTTCAAAAGCAATATGTACATTCAAGATGCAATTGTATTCGGTCAACTTGATGTTTCCAATTAAGCTCACCAATGCCGATGTTCTTTGTGTAAGCTTACTCCTTTCTGATCATATGTTTCACACCTTCCAGCAAACAGTCTATTTCACGTTCTATATTGCCAAATGTACGCGTATCGGCCGACCCCTTCAAGATCGTGTTGTTGTTTCTAGAAATCCAATCCTTGGATCTTATTTGAAAGGAGTCAAATCACATTCAGTGTAGATACACCACGAACCCTAGGAAACGGTTGCCCAACCTGGTCCAAATTACCGGTGTGTAACCGCTGCCGCTTGCAGGGGATGCAGCGTTCAGAAAACGTTGGGGTCCGCACCCGTTCTGGATCTGCTCTTGCGGCCCAGTTGACAAACGGTGTCCCCAACGGTCGATAAGCGGTGTACCCACGGCGATCGCGCCGATCATGTTACTTTTTGTATACGACCGGGGTTTCCAAAATTTGCTGGAAAATGTCTGACTACGGTTGCTGCTCGGTCACAGCCTCTGATGATTTGCCTCCAGCCTCACTGCGCACATGATATGAACGTTTTGAGCCTTTCGCAATGGAAGTTGTATGCATAGGACTGCACGCTTATGATCAACAAACACTTGAGATTTCATCATACAGACAAACAAAGTGGGAGATACAAATGAGAGACTTTGAAAGTTAAAAAGATAGTACTGACAAATACAAGAGAAGACAATCAAACAAGAGAGCGAACACAAAAGATGATCAAAAAAGAAGACATCAGTGGTGAGCGACAAAATGATTGAGAAACATGGTGTTGTGAAGGAGAGGATTGAGTTTGAGACAGCAAAACTCACACTGATAGATCAAATAAAAGTAGAAGAGAGACTTTCTGAGGGCATGAACGAATGACAAAACATTGACAACGAGGGACAAAAGAAACAAGCGCACAAAATGATCAAGGTAAAAGAGAGACTTTGAAAGATTGTAAGAAGGAGATAGAGAGACAGACCTTGAATCGATGAACAGAAAAGGAAAAGAAACCATGAGAAAATTGACAAGAGATCGAATATCTACACCAAATATAGAAAAAGACAGGCCAAATATAGAAAAAGACAGGCAGACAGATTGACCAACAAAAGATACAGAAGACAAAGACTGAGAATAGAAAACACAGACCAATAATATACAAAACACAAAGAAGAGAAGGTAAGGAAATTTTGAAGAACAAAGACACATTACGAATAAACCACTTCCTCAG
This sequence comes from Melampsora occidentalis, assembly GCA_002157085.1. Classification (NCBI taxonomy): domain Eukaryota; kingdom Fungi; phylum Basidiomycota; class Pucciniomycetes; order Pucciniales; family Melampsoraceae; genus Melampsora; species Melampsora occidentalis. The sequence continues at coordinate 11,311 of KZ147338.1, read as the reverse complement.
ATTCAAGAGTTTAAAGACTCAAACTCTGCTTCATTTGCCCCAACATCATCTCCAAAGGTCTCTTCCAGTTCGTTCATTGTCTGCTCAATTCGGTCCTCGGTAGGCAGCGCAAAGGAAGTTTTCATTTTCTTGAGCTGTTCAAAGCTCTTCTCCCCATCAAATCGCTCAACATCGTCTTGCAATACAGTTAAGAAATACCTGTTTGGGGGAATTAAATACATCATTCAATGAAGTTAGAATGAGGCAGTGGAGACAAAAAACACACGCGTATCGATATCGTGTGGACTGAGTGCGTAGGAATTCTAAATGGCTATCCACAACATTCCAAAAGGTTTTGTTGTCATATTTCGCAAGGTTTAAGCCCCAATGAACCGCCTGCATCCTCTGAGACAATCGGAAAAGAAAACACTTCAGGGGCCATTGCATCGCATTGAACATAAGCAGTTGACTTACAAGCCACGCATATCGAGTTTTTTGGAGCTCGGTGACATCCCCCACTATCTCCTCTCTGAATCGGAATCGACCACCAATCAACCCTTTTTCTTTCTTCTTGAGCTTTTGATAAACATCCAATATACCGGGTCAGACGTGCGACCACAGAGGCAACAAAAAAATCACTTACTTTGAGAATTATGGTTTCAAGCTTGGGAACTATTTTGGAAGAGCGTGTAGCAACTCGGTTTGGTAGATTTATGCCTGTGATCAGCTGTAAGACAGAAGACATCAGGAAAAACCGAAGAGAAATTGTTCCAAGGCTGAAAATGGAAAACTTGCTATTGATTCAAACGCCTTTCTGATTTCTTTCAAAGCGTTATTGATTAATGACTGAAGCGCTGTGGCAGTTCCAGGTAACTTGCAAACTCGGCAAGGCGTGAGGGAGCTTGTCGGGTTCATCGTATTCGAAACCTCTGCATGCATAGGAGAATCCCCTAAATGACAGAGGACCATAGGTACAACCAATACTTCGCTTCCAATCTTGTGATCGTATGCGACAAAACCCTCAGTTCCGAGATCACTTTTGATTGAGTCAGTCTGGCTGTGCTGAATTAAACTCAAGATATTAAAATCAGACTTATACTTACTTGAGAGAATCGACTAATGGATCGGCCAGTTCTAATGCGCTGGCGGTGTTGGACGTGGATAAGAAATGACAATTATATTCTTGGTTTGCCAACTTAGGTGGCAAACCAGCCAAGGTGAAGTAGAATGCCATATGTTTATTCCATCTTTTCGAGACATTTCCAGAAAGATCGTCACAGTAGAGAACCAAAGGTGCATGGCGGATGATACGGCCATCTGCCTTTTCACGCCATGGGTTTGGCAAGGGAATTCGAGTAAAAGAATCGCCAGCGGTTTCTTTTGATGGAAGATTTTGCTTTCAACAATTGTGGATGACAAAATAACAAAGAAAATTGTGTGATAAACAATAACATACCATACATTTCCTTCCGGCAGGCATCCTTCAAGTGAACATGCTGGTTGACTTGAATGTCTTTGAATTCCCTCGAAAACCTCTTCACATTGATTGAGGATAAAATATTTGAATCAAAGTCTGTTACTGATGTGAATTCGATTTTTACTCGAGGTGCACCATCAACAGAGCTGTATGTTTGATTTGCGCGAACACACTTGGCAAAGGTTTCTGTGCCCGAACGGTAAAAGAAAATCGGAACAACTAACTTCCCTGATTGTAATTGGACCGGCTCAAAAAGGTAAAAGTGTCCGTTTGGCTGGTCCACCATCTGTACTCGTTGATCTCGATCCAATTCCTCCCGCCACTTCCTCGATTGCGCAAAGCGATTAATTTTTTCGTTTCCAGTAGGAAGGACTGGAATGAATTCGAGGAATTCCCTCACGTAGGGATTCCCAAGTTCCTGCATAGAACAGAAGTTTTCATTTTCAAAATTCACTTTGAACTTTTAAATCAATCACTCAGGAAACGCACCTGCTTCAGAATTTGTTCGACTTTTCGGGCAAAACACGGTGTCCCTAGTGGGCTGGAGGTCTCCGAAAGATTTAGATCGTATTTCTTCTTGAGCTTGCGACGACAGTTTTGCAAACTTTTGTAGCCAGGAAGCTTGACTTTGAGGAGTCCAACAAAAGATCTTACACTTTCGTATTGCACCAAGGACATCATTGTCCTTGCAGATCCTAATATCAATAGACCAACAAGTTGCTGAGAAAAAGCAGAAATGAATACCAAAGTCAGGTTGATGTGTGACCCGTGTTAAAACACAGACAGAGACAGACCTCCAGAGATGAAAAAGGAGCCCAGGACGACTCTTCAGTGTCGATAACTAGAGGCGGATCTTCGGTGCTTTCTGTTTCCGATGCTTCACTGGAGTGATCTTGATGACGCCCAATTCCAATTGGAGCGTCTTGGCTACTGTTGACGCTCAACGGTGGTGTCTTAAATATTGAAGTGTGGTCTTGTGTCCACATATCGATCAAAGTTTTACGCCGGTTCTCTTCAAGGCTTGGATCGGCTCCAATGTTCAAGGCTGCATTGTTGTAAAACTCCTGCTCGACTGTGTTGTTGTCAAGCGGTGTGTTGTTGTCAAGCGGTGTGTTGTTGTCAATTTGCCCGTTGTCGTCGTTGATATTTGGGACGTCATCATTGTTGGAGGGCAACGCAGCCGCATCATCAGAAGGTGCGGCAGCTCTGATTGCCTTCTTTCGAGCAAGCCACCGGTCAAAATGCTTCACATGACCCGGTCTGACTCGATGCTTCCGAATGGAATCATATTTCATCGTCCTGCCGCCAGGACAAGCGGAACACGTGAAGAGAGATTCACCGTCTGTTCCTTGGCGTGGACACTCAACAAAGCCTGCGTCAAAGATCCAAAATTGGCCTGTGGTGAAGACATGGGAAGACGAACTCGACAACTCACATTTATCGGCCATTGCTGTCACTGACTGACTGAAGATGGCACGATTATTGGCGTCGGCAAGACGATTCGAGTGTTTTGAGTGGGAGACGGGATTTGATTTCGATGAATGAGAACAGAAAAACAGATATTCATCCTCTGGTCGAGGGGACTTTGCAAGAGTTGCTCTGGCACCGAATTTCATCAGTAGTGAAGCGGTTGTTCACCATCAACTCATCCGCAGGTGTACTAAACCAGTGAGAACGTTGATCATCACCGCGGCTTTGCACGCGTTGCTTTAGAATACAGCTGCTCAGCCAGAAATGTAATGGTTGGGCAACGAGGTCTCCTCGCACGGCTGCATGCCCGATGCTTGCATCGGTACCTGCCCGGGGCTTAACCAGAGCCCAGCGGCGGACTTTCACAACCCCGTGACAGCGGAATTTTAACAATAAGTGACCTCGTGGTGTAGAGCTCTTGAAAAAAAACGAGATCGTATGTAATCATCTTCATCTTCATAATCCCATATCAATTTTCCGAATTTTCCAAATCTTTGAAGTTTTCTTGTGTAAATCAGAATCCGTGAAGAAGGACAGATGATAACAGTGTTGTTTGAGCGTGTAATCATCAATATAAAGGAGTTCAAGGAGTACGTACGTAGATCTGTGGATTACTATGTCTTGGTAAACTCTTTGAGGAATTTTGTAAAAAGATATATGATATGACGAATGAGAGGAGGAGAACCAAAGAAAGTTTGAGGAAATCAAGCAAGAGTATGTTTAACAACTAGGTAGACTCAGAGGATAAGACTTGTGGATACTTGGTTGAACGGACAGGAGGAATCCGATTGAGGCATTTTTGTCAAGAGACAAAGCTTCTTACGCGTATCTTTGATCTTTCTACAACTTATCAAGTAGGCGTATGTACATACATGTGCATATGTAGGTACAAGCAGGTACAAGCTGAGCCTCTGAGGTGATCCTGCCTGAGCCATCGTCAGGAGCCCCAACGGCTTTCAACTGCATTGACATTGTACGATCTGATTGAGTAAAATAACCGATGAACGCGATGAACTTTGAATGATCTCGATGTGGATGTAAATATGAAAATTTAGAAAATACCTACTTACATATCAATTTGAGGGTTATCCTTTATAAAAAACAACTAAATTTTAATTTGAAATTAGACTATTTTACAATTTAAACAGATTTAAAAAATTCTCATTCCCATTCTCATTCTCATTCTCAATCAATCAATCTCAAACTGATTTCAACCAACTCTCATTCACGTCTTCAGCTTGAGAATTGAGTTGAGTTTGATTGGTGTGCTTCACTTTGTCTCTGTGTGAAGTTACAAAAACAATCATTTGATAGTCTAAAAATACACGACTCAATCCATCATACATATCTCTTTCTTTCTTTCTAGACACTTAAATCTTCACAACTTTACTTTTTTGATTGATTTCATCTCATTCAATCTATTCTTTAACTTCGATTGATTCACTTTTCTTCATAAAAGGGAACCAATTTGAACACTTTAACAAAACTCTTATCTTTTATTTGATTTTGGTTTAATCAATCAATCAATCAATCAATCAATCCTAATCATGTCTTCAACTGCTATGGCCGATCGAAATGACTCTAAACTCAGCAATCGATTTCAAAAAGAAGACCAAACTCCCAAAATCATTCATATCCAATCAGATCGATCATCTTCACCTGATTCTTTGGATCAAGACGATTTACCTACATTTGAATTACCACCCTTCACGATCAAAGAGATCCTTTCTTCCATTCCTTCTCATTGTTTTGATCGTTCTTTATCCCGTAGTTTTTCTTATGTCTTCAGAGATTTGTTCTTCACTTCTGCTTTGGTTTATGCTGCGAGTTTTATTGATGGAGCGTTTAATTCCCAGAATGGCTCACTCTTGGATGGTCAATTGGGTGCGATGGCTAACTTTGGGGCTTGGGCTTCTTATGGTTATTTATTGGGATTGGTCTTTACTGGTTAGTTTCTTGCTTGACTTTTATTCATGTACTATATCCTGAAACTTACTATTGCTTCTTGTTCATTCCTTCGATCATCATCAAACAAAACAAACAAACAATCATGTAACCTTGAACTTTAAACCTCTCATTTTCCTCGATCATCAAACGAACAAACAAAACCCATCCTCGATAACCTAAAAACGACCAACAAACAAACAACATCATCGATCACTTAAAAACCACCGCCATCAACCAACAACATCATCGATGACCTACAAACGACCCACGAACAAACAACATCCTCGATCACCTAAAAACAACGTCATCAATAACCCAAAAACGATCAACAAAAACCATGATCGATAATCTGACATTGATCGACACACTCAGGCATTTGGGTCTTGGCTCACGAATGTGGTCATCAATCCTTTTCATCCTCGAAAACCGTCAATTATTGGGTCGGATGGGTCTTACACTCAGCTCTCTTGGTTCCCTTTCATTCTTGGAGAATCACTCATGCTCAACACCATGCATCTACCTCTCATCTGAACCGTGATCAAGCCTTTGTTCCTTACACTCGATCCCAATTAAACCTACCTCCTTTACCTAAGGATGCATCGAAACGTGAATTAGAAGGAACTTTGGCTCCTAGCTTGTAAGCCTTTTCCCATTTGATTGGAAAGTGTTGAGATTCAGTCAAAAATTTATGTTTTTTTTTCGGGCATTTGGTTTAGTTACGAACGGGCTGATGACTTATTAGAAGATGCACCTTTGTGGGCTTTATCGAAATTGATTGTTCATCAATCTGTAGGATTCGCTGCTTATCTTTTAAGAAACGCATCAGGACAGAAACATTATCCTCCATACACCAATCGTGAGTCATCAGTATCTTGATACTGCCTTGGGGTTTCCGTTTACTGATTAATCTTTTTGAGATGATGATAGATTTCAACCCATGGGCTATCATGTATGATGATCGACACCGAATGCACATTGTTTACTCGGATATCGGCATTGCTATTACGATCGGATCTCTCGTTATCTTTGGAATGAACACTGATTTCTTATCGGTCGTCAAGTACTACATCGTGCCTTATCTATGGGTTCATGTCAGTCATCTTCTTTCAAATGCTAAGTGATCACTTGACTGACAGTTTGTTGAGCACCAATAGCACTGGATCGTCTTGATCACCTTCTTACAACACACCGATCCTCTCTTACCTCATTACCGTGAAGGTGCCTTCAATTTCCAACGTGGAGCTCTGGCTACAATGGACAGGTGGGTTACTTTTATGACTTACATGAGCTATGGACCGAAATTGATAGTATTCTGGGTGTGATGAATTGGTATATTTAGGAACATTCATGGATTCTTTACCCACGGTTTAGCTGAGACCCACGTCGCTCATCATTTATGCTCCAAGATCCCACATTATCACGCTTGGGAAGCCACAGATGCCTTGAAAGCTAAATTAGGACCCCATTACCAATCCACTGATGAAAACTATTGGGTCAGTCTTTGGAAAGCCTTCAGACACTGTCGAGTAAGTTTTCTCATTGTCTTTCTAGGATGGTTCTGTATGAAACTTGAGGACTGATGGTTTTCTTTGTGGATGATTAGTTTGTGGAAGATGAGGGAGATGTAGTGTTCTATAAGAACGCTAAGGGTCAAGCTTTGATCAGATTAAAGGACTCTGATGGATCACCAAGTGATTCTGGTATTGAAGTTGATCAAACTAAATCAATCTAAAGCATCAATTCATCCACCATCTCTCTCTCTCTCTCAGTTGTTTCTTTACACAAGCGCATCAGTATGATCAGTTTCCTTAAGACTCAATCCACACAGTTCTTGATGGGTTTTGAGTTATAGAAAAGGGGAAGAGTATACTATAGGAGTAGATGATGGAATTTTTCTCTCATCTAGATATTCTTAAAAAACTTGAAAATTTTTGTTAGAGTTCTATTATTTTTTTTCTTCATTATTATAGAGAAACATAAAGTAGAAGTCGTTTGAAACCCTTTTTTTCATCATCAAAGCTTTGATTGCAATAAATTGAGTTTTTTTGAATTTATAAGTTTTGTTTTTTGTTTTTGAAAAATGAACAAAAATAATCCATTATTTTTTTTCTAGAGATCTGATGAAAGTTGAGCTTGAGAGATAGGTGTTTTTTTGTTGCTGAGATGATCTGATAAGATGGGTTCAACACTTGGGAAGTAGACAGTTGGTTTGTGACTGCACTTGACTGTGCAGTTGTCACCAATTTCACAGAGTCTTGTTGGCTTATACAGATCTTCTGGATTCACAATTGTCCAAAATTGGTATTGTTAAGTTAAAAACCCATACAGACAGCACAATCTGTAACTTCAAAGCATCGATCCCGCAGTGACGTGTTTTGATGTATTGTACGATGGGCGGCGTTTAAGCAGGTATTGCCGCGGCACACCGCGATGGGTTTACACGTCATGCCTTGAACGGTGATGATGATGATGATGAGCTATCGATGCTCTCCGCAGCAATGAATCCTTCTTCCCTGATTCACTTCTACCGTGTTAGAGACAACCAACGATTTCTATGAAACCCTACATAGGGAGATTAGGTTTAGTTGTTGTTTTGATCTGATGAACATTTGTGAAAGGTAACATAACAAAGATGATCTGTTCCGTGTTTTACCGATGAGAAATAAATTCTAGGTGTGATTGATTGTAATAGTATAGAGATAGAGGCAGGCTTTTCAATGATCGAGAACTTCAGCTATGTATGTAGGATGGGTTAATGGATTGGATTTGAATTGAATTGAATTGAATTGGATGATGATGGGTTTCTGATTAGATTGACATGGGAATGACTTGGTAATGAGAGAACATTCGAAATGATGATGAATGATATGTATGATGAACAATTTGTAATATGAGTTAAAGTGGTTTACATAGTTTAAATGACGTATGATTATTTACGATTGGATTGGATTTAAGGAGACAGATATCATCAGGTTCAAAATTCAGATTCAGATTCAGATTCATACGGTGAGTGAGTTTGTTTAAGAAGAAAGACCCTTTTAGGAATTCCTTGGTGATTGATGGCTGAGTCCTGTGCATACATCTATACATACTCCTTGAATCATCAAAGTACAAATTAATTCAAGTTTTTTTAGTTATATAAAGTCAACAAGTTAAACCCACTTCTCGAACAAATCCAACCAATCGAACGCGTTCAATATATTTGTTTGGAATTTTTACCAAATAAAATAAAAGTTTGATTCAACAAATTTCATTCCTTGAAAACCATTCGAACACTTGGTCAACACTTTATTACATCCTACTTACTACTTTCGATATTCTTTCTTAGTACATTTACTTTTAATAACTTTTGATAAATATATTCTTTATCAACAAACATTTTAATCCAAAAATGAACTCACCATCATCATCACCATCGTCAGATTCAGATTACGAAAGAGAATTAGAACTAGATGATAACCGATCAAGAAACTCATCCAACACAAACTTAACCTCCTTAACCGAATTAACCTCACCATCTCATTCACCAAAACTATACGAACACATTCAAGCCCAACAATCTCATTTAAAAAACTTACAACAAAAATTCAAACCAGCTTATCATCGTGGATTCGGATGGAGTTTAGGACAATCTCAATCAAAAGCCAATTATTTTCAACACCAATCAGTTTATAATCATTCATTAAGTTCTCATGAGATTTCTTTACTCACTCATTCACGTTCGTTTGATGATCCTAAATTCACTCCAATCACTTCTAATCATCAATTATCTCATTCGGAATTCGGTTCGATTAATATCGATCAAATTCAATTCATGTGGGAATCTAAATATCGTCCTAATGATCATTTTCACGAGTATCCAAATGAAGATGCTGGGGTTTTAACTTATCTTACTGCTTATTGGTCTTATCTAATCGTCTTTCTCATCGGGTTAGTGATCTTTGGTGCTGCTGAAAAATCAACCTATAATCTCAAACTAACAACCGTTGTTTTTTTTTCGTTGTGCAGTCATTTACGTGATTTTTTTGGAAAACGATTCTCGCCTAATTCATATGTACATCTAGTCCCACATAACGGTTATGCAGCCTTGAATTCCGATTTCGGTTCATTTTTTACACGTCGAGTCAAATCAAGATTAGATGATTGTTTCTCCCGACCGGTTTCTGGTTCACCAGCTCGAACCATCACTCTTTTAGATCGTACAACCGAAGATAATGGGATGAGTTTCAAATACACTCATTCTACTACCCAAGCCTTAAACATCTCATCTTACAACTACTTAGGATTCGCTCAATCTAGTGGGATTTGTACCGATTCAGTGGAAGAAACTATTAAGGCCATCGGCATCAGTGCTGCTGGTTCAAGGGATGATATCGGAGTGAATTCGATCACCATCCAAGCCGAAAAACTAATCTCTACCTTTTTGGGTACAGAAGATTCACTCTTGATCAGTCAAGGTTTTGCCACGAATTCGACGACGTTTCCTGCTTTGGTTGGAAAAGGTTCATTGGTGATCTCAGATGAACTTAATCATTCTTCAATCCGATTCGGTACTAGATTGAGTGGTGCAATGGTTCGAACTTATAAACATAATGATATGAACGATTTGGAAAGATTGTTAAGGGAAACGATTAGTGAGGGTCAGCCTAGGAAGATGAGAGCTTGGAAGAAGATTTTGGTGGTGGTTGAAGGGATTTATAGTATGGAAGGGTCGATTGTGGATTTGCCTAACTTGTTACGGTTGAAAGAGAAATATCAGGTATGTGAACATTCAACTTTCTAACAGAGAGAGAAAAAACTCCAATGACTGATTTTGAAATTTGTATTTGACCTCTAATAGTTTTACTTGTATCTCGATGAAGCTCATTCGATTGGAGCTCTCGGTCCAAGAGGAAGAGGTGTATGCGATTACTTTGGGATCGAACCCAGTCGAATTGATATCTTAATGGGAACCCTAACCAAATCATGTTGAGCATACTTCAACTTGGATCTCTTCCAATATCTCAATTTGCTAATTGATTTCCATTCATTTAGTCGGAGCAAGTGGAGGTTACATAGCCGGAAACCGAGCCATAATCCAACACCTACGAAAAACCTGTCATTCATCAATCTACGCTGAAACGCTTTCTCCAGCAGTGACCTCACAGATCATTAGTTCATTGACCTCAATCGGAGGATCTAGAAGTGATAGATTACCAACTTGTTTAAGTCGGCTTACGAGGAATCGGTTGATTGAGAATATCTTTGAAGGCGAATTAAGGTTAAGAAGATTGGCCTTCAATTCACGGTATTTGCATGTCGGATTACGAAAACTTGGGTTTATTGTTGGGGGTGATCATGATTCTCCTATCGTACCACTCTTGGTCTTCCAACCTGGCAAAGTTTCGTTTTGAAAATTTTCCTCTCCAAACCTCCTTTTTTTCCTTGCAAACTAACTCTCAATCAAACCTAACCCAATGATTTTCTGCTTTTTTATGCAAACCACCAGATGTTATTATTTTCAAGATTGATGTTACAAAGGTATCAAATCGTGGTGGTGATTGTAGGATACCCAGCCACACCTTTGGTTTCAGGAAGAGTTAGGTTTTGTGTTTCAGGTTCACATACTAAGGAAGATTTAGATAAGATCTTGATTGCTACAGATCAGATTGGTGGTGCATTAGGTTTGAAATTAGGGAAAGTTCATCAAAGGTTAAAGGTTGAGGAAATCATTGAAAATTCATTTGAACTGGTTGCTGGATCTTATAAATAATG
>KZ147337.1:5163-18712 GCA_002157085.1 Melampsora occidentalis | reverse complement strand
TGTACAAGTTGGGGAGGTAAGCTTGTCAAGGAGGATTGAATGTGGCATCAAGGGTAGGCTGATATATAAATGACAATGGGCAATGAGTAATATCTTTGAACCCTGTGCTTCGCCACTCTTTGTTTTAATTGTGCAGGGAAACAAGAAAGGGATGTGGTGCCTTGACTTGTCAGTGGCAACACCTCATAAAGATTCAGAACGGATCATATTTCATATTCTGGAGGTTTGCACCACCCCTCAGACACTGATTTGAGTTCGTATATCTGAAACTCAGATAATCCACATAAGAGATCTTTTGGATTTATATGTGATGTCCGAACCTTCATAAGAATGATGATTCAAGAAATCAAATGGAAGTTGATAGAAAGATTCACCAGGACTATAGTAGATGGCGTATGAAAATTACAACAAATGCAAATTTTTGTAAAGGTCTTGATTGTTTGGCCGAATCTGAATAGCGAAAGTTTGTCTTGGTCATCAGTGTAATTGAGTTGAGGGACATTCATGTTGTTCTGAAGCTATGGTCCCGAGAAATCAGCGAGATCGCTGGCTTGGTATGACTCTATGACTTTATCATCGTCTTCAAGAGAGATTCGATAGAGATCTTTCGGGTGACCTAAGTTAGTTGTAGATGTCGATGTTGATCAGAGTTCGTGTTGATTTGACCAAGCTTGACAGTATTTGTGTTTTGCTGATTTGCTGACCAAAGGTCTTGTTGTTGTTTTCTAGTCCTTTTGACGTTGGTTAACAAGGCCAAGCAAAGACTGAGAGGTGAGTGTCTGAATGTATCGCCATACTCGGAATCGAATTTTCAAATCTTCAACTCAGCCAAAGCCTCCTCGACTGAGTTCGATCCGTTTTCAACTGAATCCCCTTGACTACTTTCATCATCCAGATATTCCTCAAAGTCCAACTTTCCAAGGCCAGAGTCAATGTCAGCTTCGATGATAGAACAAACGGAAGAAAATTGTCAACTCACAAAGTCATAGACTACTCGAATGATTAAACTACAGCTCGGACAAGTAGCAATCTCGTCTCCTTTTGCAAGTTGACTTCTTGAGATCTCGAATCGATCTCCGCAAGGACATGGTGTATGGTATACTTTTGCAACGGGATCCCAGCTGAAGTCTTCTATTTCAATCTCGTCATCTGTCAAACAAATCATGAAAAGATATATGTTAGTCAGTTCATATTTCGCTATGGGTAAAAGGATATCTATGACTGATACCAACAGTAGGAGACCATGTTGATTGAAGATTTTGATTAGGAGAAAAGCGTTAGATGGGATTACAGAACTTGAAAAACGTTTTTGATTTCACTCCGAATCGAATTTCGGATCCCGGCCAAGAGTTTTGTCAAGTGCTGGTACCGGGTGATCCGTAGAATATCCTTGTAGAGTGGTACCGCATACATCGTCCATAATTTGATTTTGATCGAAAACTTTTTGCTGAGACAATGCCGAGAAGAGCCGAATGAAACCACGATAATACCAGGAAGAAGAAAGTGTAGAATGAACTATACAACAATCAGATTCAGAGGAACATCGAACCTTGCAACAAAATGGATTAATGGACTCAATAGGATACAAAGGAACTCATCATTCAGATTAATTCAAAGTTCAACTTATCAATCTCAATCAACATCATCATCATCAACTTCAATTCTCACCAAACCAAATCACTTTCATTTAAATCAAACAAGATGGGCTTCTTCTACATCAAGTCCTACAGAGAAATCAAAAAACACCTCATCAAAAACGTATCAGTTAACCCCTGAGGATCACTCGAGACTTAGGACCCAACGTAATGTTGGTATTTCGGCTCATATCGATTCGGGAAAAACAACACTTACAGAAAGAGTTTTGTATTATACTGGAAGGATAAAATCTATACATGAAGTAAGAGGTCGAGATCAAGTTGGAGCTAAGATGGATCATATGGAATTAGAAAGAGAAAAGGGTATCACCATTCAATCGGCTGCTACGTTTTGTGATTGGCAAGTCGAACAAAATCCAGATTTATCAGCTGGTGAATCACATTCTATTAATATCATCGATACACCTGGACATGTGGATTTTACTATCGAGGTGGAACGAGCACTTCGAGTTCTGGATGGCGCTGTGCTGGTGCTTTGTGCAGTCTCAGGTGTTCAAAGTCAAACAATCACAGTAGATCGTCAAATGAGACGTTATAATGTTCCTAGAGTTTGCTTTATCAACAAAATGGATCGCCAAGGTGCAAATCCTACTAGAGTAATCGGTCATCTACGAACTAAATTAAAATTAACTTGCGCTCAAGTTCAATACCCAATCGGAGCGGAAGATGGATACGAAGGAGTAGTGGATTTAGTAAGACTTAAAACGATTCGACAAACTGGAGAGAAAGGTGTCACGATTGTTGAATCAGATGAGATTCCAGAATCGATTGCAAATGAAGTTAAAGCCAAACGTCAAGAATTGATTGAAATCGTAGCAGATTGTGATGATCAATTAGCTGATTTATTCTTAGAAGAGAAACCGATTAGTTCTGGAGAATTAGCTGCTGCTATTAGAAGGGCTACGATTGCTTTGAAATTCACTCCTGTCTTTATGGGTAGCGCTCTAGCTAACAAGGGTGTTCAACCACTACTAGATGGAATTTGTAGTTATTTACCTAATCCTTCTGAGGTGGCCTCGGTTGCATTAGATGTTTCTACTAGTACTACTGATCCACCTTCAGTAGAAATCAATCCGACAGCCACTGCACCATTAGTTGGATTGGCATTCAAGCTTGAAGAAGGTCGATTTGGTCAACTAACTTATTTAAGAGTTTATCAAGGTACATTGAAAAGAGGGAATCAGATCACGAATGTAAGGACTGGAAAAAGAGTCAAAGTGCCTCGATTGGTTCGGATGCATAGTGATGAAATGGAAGATGTGAATGAGATCAAGGCAGGTGAAATTTGTGCGATGTTTGGTGTAGAATGTTCGTCTGGAGATACATTCACAGATGGAACGGTTCAACTTTCAATGGTCAGTTTTGATTTGTCTTTTCTTACTTTGCAGCTCCAATGGAGCAATTTGACAGCTCGATATACCATATGCAGTTACTGATTTTTGAATCTGGCCACCGAATATTACTCCATTTTCGCGAAATCTCTTCGTCTTTTGACAGACTTCGATGTTTGTTCCCGATCCAGTGATATCCCTTTCTATCAGACCAAAAGGTCAAGAAACCCCACATTTCTCAAAAGCGCTGCAGCGATTCCAGAAAGAAGATCCCACATTTCGAGTCCATGTTGATGCCGAGTCATCTGAGACGATTATCAGTGGAATGGGAGAGCTTCATCTAGATATCTACGTGGAACGAATGAAACGTGAATACGGCGTGGAAGTAGTGACGGGAAAGCCTAGGGTAGCATTCAAGGAAGCTATCACCACTGAAAGCGCTTTCAATTATGTTCACAAGAAACAGACTGGAGGTGCTGGTCAGTATGCAAAGGTTGTTGGGAGGATCTTACCTATGGAACGTGATGAGGAAACAGGTGAGGATACGTGCTATGAGAGTAGGATTACGGGTGGTACGATTCCTGCTTCCTTTATACCAGCTGTAGAAAAAGTTAGTCCTCACATTCCTTTTGAAAATACATACCTTGTATTGTAACCGAAATTGACGATATCATTGCTTACAGGGTTTCAGGGACGCATTACAAAGAGGAGTCTTAACGGGTAATTCAGTCACAGGATGTCATTTCATTCTCGAAGATGGAGCACATCATATTGTAGATTCGTCTGAATTAGCTTTCAGATTAGCAGCACAGGGAGCCTTCAGGGAAGCATTTAAAGCTGCTAATCCGGTGATTTTAGAGCCGATTATGAAAGTGGAAGTCACTGCTCCTATTGAATATCAAGGTAATGTGATCGGTGGTTTGAATCAGAGGAGAGGCACGATTGTAGATACAGATGTGGGAGTGGATGAAGTGGTTTTGATCGCGGAAGTCTCTTTGAATGATATGTTTGGCTGTGAGTGTCTTTTTTAATCTTTGCTTATGTTTGAGATTTTTTTGTTTGGTGTTGATTCTGGTTTTTCCTGGTGTTGGTTAGATGCATCTCAACTGAGAGGAATGACTCAGGGTAAAGGAGAATTCAGTATGGAGTATTTGAAACACTCGCCTGTATTACCTAATGTACAACGGGAGATGATTGATCAGTACAAGAACTTCAGGGGTTGATTGTCTTTGATGAATAGTTATCTGATAGGATAAATTTGGATACATAGATAGATACCGATTTATAGATTGATAGATAGTGTAAATGGCGATATAATTGGTGATGGTCTAAATTTTTGCTCAAAAAACTCAAAGATAGCTCTGAACCCGAATTCCCTTACCTCCTGAAATTTACTGTTCTTCACGCGCGGTAAACTTTTCTGGAGGTGTTGAATTATTGACTATACCCTCAATACCTCTTCTTCCAATTTGTAAGGCTCATGGCGACCCAAAGATACTGTCATTGTACCTCAATTCCTTGGCAGCTGAGAACTTATGAAGTTCAAATTTAACATTTTCTTGTGAACTCGAGGGTTTCTCATGTAAAAGTTAAAGTTTGATTGATTTACTTAATTATCCAATTTCTCATCCTTGATAGATTTTATTACAATGCCTCGCTGAACCTTTCTTAGAAACACTTCAAGCCCTAAACCAATAAATCAATCCTATTGCGAAATCGTAGACGATAGACCAGCATAGACCTTGCTCCGCCGGTGTAGTTTAAAGATAACTTTGTCTTCAACCCTCAAAACAAGAGTTTTTTTGAATCCCACATCTTTGACAGTGGCCATGAACATCACAGTCTCATCATGGTCCGGAGCTGTGATGCCCGCGATGCCTCTTTGAGTTCTCTGCTTTGAGAGCTCATCAAAACCTCTGCTGAGGTTTGAGCCCTACTGACGTTCATTATCCTCTTTAAGTTCCAAGGTGACAGGGACCCGGTGACTGGTTGATCCTCGGTGGATTTAGGCACTTCGAATCTGGGGTGCATGTACTTGTCAAGTTGTTAATGACCACGACTTTGTCGAATTTAAACTGGTCTGTGCGAGTGTCCATTGCCTTTCTCTGCTGGTAAGTATGTACTTACAACAAGGCGTCATCAGACAGCAAAAACTCGTGATTCAATTGGTGAGAAAGAGAGACTGTGGAGATATGCAAAGCCACCACCAAGACTTCATCATACATCGATCTGCATCGACGGTGTCAGTGACCACAATCAATCTCTAGAATTAGACAGCCATATGTAGATTTCATTTTCTCATCAATAATGTAATTATCCTATCCAGCGTGATAGTAATGAGAAATTCAATGGCGCCTGCCACTTCCTTTCCGGTGTGCTTCAGTCGGCACAGGAATTTAAGGAGGCCGATGCAGTGCTTCCTGACCAACATTCACCACCTTCATCATCTTGTTGGTAGCGTATTCCGTCGATTATCAAATCAAATCATCCCCAACAGAAGATCCTCCTACATTCGACTCCTGTCCTTGCGACTTCTGATCCGAACACGATGCACATTGTGATTATCTTCCTCACCGTTACCGCCGCTCTTACAGGTGATTTTGTTTCATTTGTGCTGATAATCTCCCATGAGCTGACCCAATTCGCTATATCTTGATCGCGCTGTTGCATTACTTGTAGCTACCTCATCGGCCTATCCACTCGGATTGTGAGCTCGTCTTGTTGATACCACCCCGATACAATCGAGTTACTTCTTACGCATATTTTATTGAGTGATCAGGACCTACGGCACACTTAATGGGTTGAAGCCACGTAGCACACACCTCAATCTTGAGTAAGTTGATTCCTGATCTTCTACTCTCCTGCTTGCTGGTTTTTCCCAAGAGCTCATCTTTCATTTGTATGTGTCAATATTCAGCGGTCTAACAAAGCCTACCATGCTATTCAAGCGCAAGTACGTTATAAGATCCATCCATCTTGCACTGAGAAACAGATGGCTTAGGAATTACCGCTAATTACCCGGTGCATCTTCGTCCCAACAGGCCATTCGGTGGATTCTTCGACTATTGGGGTGCAGGGGGATGGAAGAGAGCAAAGATGAATAATTCAAAATCAACTTAAAAAGATACTCAGGCAGAACTTCATGATGGAAAATGATTGGGTCTGTGACATGTTTTCGATGTGCAGAAGGACATACCAATGCTTATCTTTGCATACAGTCTGATTAAGGCTGAACAGTGATTTAAGATTCTTCGTCTGCATGCCTGGCCACCTTTACCTTGTTCTTATCCATTTCTTTGTGTTGCCATACTCTCCTTGTTCCAGTTCTTGCCACTGGGATTATAAGGGTATATCCCCTTCACTTTACTTACAAAGATCTTGTGATCACACTTATTGACTGACTTACGAGTTCTTGATTCCCCAACCTTCTTCATTCCAATTTATCTTTATGTTTTACATTTTCTATCCATCTCTCTACAATTACCTTGTCTTTTCAAAACAATCATGTTGCACATTTATTTCAGGAATCAGGATACTGTGTAGTCTTGCGTATTACAAACTTTTGTAGCATTCCAGTGGCCTCCCTCAAACCACGGGGGGCCTTTTGAGCCTACGGAAGGAAGAATTCATCATATCTCTTGCTTCATACAAACCGTCTAGAGAAACACGATTTTCCAGTGTCCTGGTACCAATCGCACTGCAGCGTCCCCCTTGGACCAGTTTAAAACGGGATGGGTGTAAAAATGCTAAAAATGCCCCTGCCCGCTTCAAATTCTGAATTACAGATCTTGCACCGTTGGTGGACTTTAAAAACAACTTTCTTACAAACCCTCCACAAAGGATGTTTCTTCAAATCTCACATTTTCGACTGTGTCTATCATCATCACAGGCTGAGCATGGTCTGGAGCTGTGGTGCCCAGTGTGCCTCTTCGAGTTCTCTTCTTGAATTTCCCCAAAGTCCGAGAATACCCTCTCCGGGTGGTAGGGTAGTTTTTGAGTGTGATATTTGCTTATAGAAATGCAAATCACAATAAATGTCTTCTAACCCTTCACAGCTTTTCACAGGCTTGCAAATCATGAGATCTATGGGAGTTTAAGTGGACAAGTGTCCTCCTTACGCATTTCCCTGTTTCCGGGGAGTCATTTTCTGAAAGGAGTCCACATTTTTCTTGACTGCTTAACTTTCAAGCTCCCTTACACCGTGTCCGGGTCGCGTTCGCTCGTCGACGAGCGCGCACGAATTTCCTTTGTCCCTCAAAGAGAGTTGGTGTGCGCTCGTTGACGAGCAAACACCACCCGGACATGGTGTTACGTGATACCCCGATTCCATTGTATCCCATTGTTCTCTTCTTCCTTTTATCTTACGTTTTCGGACATGCTTTTCTTGTCACTTGTGTGCCTTTTCAAACGATCTTGCCATTTCTCTTACACGAATCCTCGCCGGATCCGTCCATGAATGTTGTAGACCGGATCTAGTTGTGTCGGAACCGGCCATTTCTATCTTGTCATGATGTCTCTAACATCATATGGTTGTACCTCTTTTATTTATTTCCTTATTAATACTTTGTAGCGAAGGAGAGAACGTCCATAGAAGGCGTCCTCTCCTTGCTTGTGGAATGAACCGCCAAGCAACTCCCAAGCAACTTCACTAACACATCCACCAAACCGAACCCGCATTAGCAATAACAAACCGCTCTCAAAACCTCGTTCCGAATCTTTTCGATCAACTCCCTTGCTTTCCAACAACATGTACAAGGCTGTACCGGTATTTGAAGATCATGAACGATTAAAAGGTCAACAAAACTTTGCTCTATACTGTTCCTTGGTCAAGTCTCATGCCCAAACCTATGGTTTGTACGGTATACTGGACGGTTCTGATCTCGATCCTGGCTTCGATGATGATTATTCCGGTTTCGAAGAAAGTCAGAAATGGCATGAAAGAGCCGTCCAGGCCTACTATCTTGTGATCTGTAACGTAGACGCATCTATCATGGATCAATACGATCATATACATGAGTCAGATCCCAAACTTCTGTGGGATACACTACATGAGGAGTACGGTTCGAAATCATAAGCACGAAAGGTGTCTGGAATTTCATTGGATCCAATTCTATAACTCTTCAAGCTCAAGCCCAATATTTGCAACTATACCTCTACATAGAAATACGGTGGTTCGGCTTCCAAGTACGCCTCTAGGTAGCGCAGTTGTCTGGTTTATTATATCATCCAAGCCATCCTCATTTCTTGCAAAAATCGTCTGCTTTTCTTCAGATATACAGGTTGTTTTCAATTTGTACACAAATCCCAATTTAGCAAGTTGATAACATGACACTTGGTTTTCCATAAAATTTATCTTCTCTATCTCGTATTGCTTATATTTCCTGTTGCTTTTTGTATTTGTCTGTTTTTAAATAATTAGGATTCGAGGCGACTCGCTGCAGCAATACAGCGTCTCAATTTGTGTACCATTAATTTATGTGTAATGCGAGCGAATCGGAACGTACAATCATCCCCCCTCTCTCTCATCATTGTGCAATCAAATCATTGTCCAGCTATCCTCAACCCACGCTATTCCTCTCGTGAAGGAGTGCACTGACACCCCATGAATCCTCACGTTCCATTTTCATGTAGTTTTCATCAAGAAAATATGCATGGCTGTGTAAAACAATTCACAAGATCAATGACTCTCAAAGAAACCATCTGAGAATGTACTACTTACTGAATCCAAAGATTTTCATCTTGATCCCTTTGAGGTTCCATTTGGCGATTTTTCCATTTGATGAGATTCTACAAGGCTCACAGTATCAAAATCATGCCAAGCGGAACAAGTCTTCCACCGTCATTCTTCAAGAAATGTGTTTATGTTCGAAGGAGTGAGATACAATGCTGTTCAAACTAGATCAGTAAAATCTTTCATAAATATACCAAAAAACCAATTACTCCTTTCTTTTCTTTTGACTTCACTTCACTTCACTTCAAATCAAATCAAATCCTTCTTTGCAGCAAACCCGTTTTACAGAAACCCAGTATACTTATTCACCTCCCTTCAATTGATATCCTATCATTTTTCATGAACCAAACTCACTATCTTTCATGACAAAACCCCCCCAAAAGGTAATCATTACAAAGGAGTCAAATAAAAAAAAATCAATTGCTTAAACACATTTAGATCCAGAAACTCTACACACTACTCAACCAAAAAAAACATCTACATCCTCATTCGGTTCCCTGTCCCCAATAAAATTACAAAACCCCTCCATTTTCCTCCCTCAACCTATGTAAACCAAAAAAAAATTCAAACAACCTGAACCTGAAACCCACAAGTGTTCAGCCCGATTCCATTTTCCCAAACATTCACAAACCCTTCCACTTTCCCAAACCCGATCCCAATCAAACTTCTCTTAACAATCACCCCTTCACCCACCCCTACCTTCAAACAATCGATCTTCTTTCTTTCTTGTGGTTGTTGTTGATGGTTATGGTTCGTCACCCCATCCACCAACAAAACTTCCTCATTCCTCACCCCAATCTCAAACCCAATCTTCATCTCTCGTTCTATCCCCACAAAAAACCCCATACATCAAAACCTAATCACTCAAAAAAGAGATGAGTAAAAGAAAAACTAACGAGTTCGATTCGTAAACTTCACATGAATCTCCACAAATTCTTCAATTCCTATACACTCAATCGCCGTCCTATTAAGCACCAAGATTTCGATTTCTTTAGCCCTTAAAACCCTAACAATCTTTTGATCAAATCGATTAATCATCCTTCTAAGATCCAAGTTTCCATTTCTAATCCCATCAATCTATATTTCAACACCAAAAAAAATAACAAATCAAAAATCAAACCAAAAAACCCCGCCCCCCCAAAATAATTGTGAAAAAATCATCTTACTTCATTCCATGAAACTTGAATCAATTCCAAAACTTTCTCTCGGATCCAAAAAGCTTCGTTCCTTGCCCCATAATCTTTTTCATACCCATGATCTTCATCCTCATCTTCATGTATAGAACTAGCAATCACAAACTGACGATTAGGATCTAAAGATGGGATTGGAACTTGAAGTTCAGATTCAGTTAACGAAATCTTCTTGATGGACGTAAAGATCCTAAAGTCCCGAATCATCCAAAGAAGTTAGAAAACTTTAAAAAGGAATAATAGACTTAGGAGAAAAAAAACACAAACAAAACTGTTGATCCAGCTTCAACCCTTTGTTTTCCAACCACACGATCATCCACACCTAAACCCCCCACACCCCCGTACCCAAACTGTCAGCTTACTCATCAAAAATCTCAACTAAAAAGAAAACAAAACGAAAACTGACAATCGAATCCGACTTCCAAAGCTTTCCCATTCCCCAACACATTCTTAACCTTAATCCCAACCCAACACTTCTCACTCCCATCCTCCCCGTCCTCCCAAACCAAAAAATCCACCACCTCAATCACATCAAGCACAGTAAAGCGAATCTCTTCCTTACATTCTCTCATCCAATTCCCCCCTTCAATCCCTCCATACCTAACTAAAACCAAGCCAGATCCTACCCCAATCTTACCTTCAACCTGGATCCGAATCCTTTGATTCCCATCCATTCTTTCATCCTCAATCACACGTAAAGATGGACGAAAGAATAATTCGTATTCAAGTTGATAAATTTCTTCTGTTGAGTAGATCTTCGATAATGAAGATCGTTTAAGTTCTTGTTTAATTCGGGTTTGTCGATCATCAATCACTTCGACTTCTTTCCAGCCTATTCCTACCTTTGATTCATTCTCAATCTCGAATTCGATCATCACCCTTTTGTTCCAAACCAAACCAAACCAAATCAAACCAAACCAAATCAAGTGAGTGAACACACCGAATCCAAAAAAATATAACCCAAATCAAACCCACTTTTCCCCATCCCAGATGGTCAAATACCTTTGCACAAGATTTCGACTCGCAGGAACGATCTTCAAAACCGGCAATCGATCCACCACCAAACATTCCATAAACAGATCCTCTTTAATCTTCTTTCCATTAGCCAAGACCATAGGCACCAAAAACTCTTTCTGGACCGAATTCACCTCACTTCCGAGCACGATCCAAGTGCCTTTGACAAACAAACTTCCGACTTCTTTGGGCCAACAAACCAATTTGATCGTCTTGATTGAAGAAGGACCGATCTTAATCGAATAAGGTTGAGAAGAAACCTTCACTCCTGTCGTACTAAAACAAAGTCAATATACACCACACACTAATACACCCAAAAAATCATTCTTAATTACCTTAGTTTGATCTCCGAAATCTCTAATTCGAATAACAATGGGTTTTGTAAAGTGATTAAGAATACCACAGGTTCTTCGACTACCAAGGTCCCGATTTTCTTAGAAGATCTAGCGTTTGATGATCCAAGTTTCATTGAAGATTGGACTGGAACATAAAAGAATGTGGAAGGTTTGAGATTGGGATTCGTAATTGGATTTGATTTTTTCAAAAGTTTTGGAATCGGTTCAAGTTTTTTACTAAGCCTATAGAGGAACCGAACCCCCCAAACCAAAAAAATACAAAAGAAATGATCAGAATTACAAGAAATAATGTTTTTTTTGCAAAAGAAACGAAAAAAGAAAGTGACTCAAAACGACATAAGTTCAATAGCCAAAACCATTTTCTCAGGACCCCACCAGATCAAATGATCAGGATCGATTTTGACTCGATTAAGCAGTTTGGGAATCTGATCCATTAATCTTAAACTATCCTGCATAATGAAATCATGTAAATGAGATCCATTTTCGTAAAGTTCATCATTTTTAATTTGACAATGAAGTAAATTAGAAAGCTTTAAATTCAATTTCAATAATCCAAACTGATCTAAAACCTTTTCAAAAAGTATGATCCCATCTTTAATCAATCCAATCTTAATATCTAACCAACCGATTTCTTCATTTTCTTCTTTCATTAGATTACCATCAATTTCAAGTTTATATACTTTGAAGATTTCATTCATCAATCGAACCAAGTTCTGAGATTGTTGAAAAAGTTGTTGGGCATTTAAAGTTTGTAACATCACTCCAATCAATTCTCGTTTCATCCATGCTGATTTCCTTTGATAATCAATTTGATCATACCAATAGATCAATTCACTCAGACTACGAATCCGATCACTCGGGACTAAGTTCACTAATTCAGGAATATAAACTCTCGAAGCCAATTCCGAAATCGAATGTCGACTCAACCCCATCAAATTCCCTTCRTCTGTTCTTTCTTTGGATCTTTTACTGGTGGTGCCAGTACTCTTGAATCCAAAGAGAGTCCATAAAGCTTCATGGATCGGTTTGGATTCATGATAAGCTTTCCAAAGCGTGCCACGTATGGTAAGTAAACGTAATCCGGTTTCAACGTAAATGATCGGCGGTAAATGATCGGATGAGTTAGGATCCAGCTTGATAGGTTTTGAATAGATCGCTAAAGCCTGTTCATAGCTATCAATCACTTCATTGATCAATGAAACAAGATTCACCCCTGGATCAAGAGATAGATTGGGATTCGTAGCGCTGAGCTCCACTTGATGGTGATCACGAATATGAATCATCACTTTTGTCAAAGACAATCCTTCTAGTGCTGAGGCTAACCAGACCAAATCGTTCGAAGTCCTTGAGATCGAAATTGCTTGGGTATAAAGTTTAACCGCTTCTTCAAGCTCTCCAATCATCAAACATAAATCCGCGTCAAACTTTTTGATCCGACCTGAGAGTTTCTTACGTGCACGTGAGTCGATGAGGAGTGAGGTAGGTCTAGGGTTACTGACAGGATTGGAGGTAGGTTGGGATGGCGATAATGAGTCACTGAACGCTCGGTGTGGTTTTTGTAAGGATTGAGAGTTGAGATTGGGAGACAAAGATCTAGGATTTGAAGATTGAGCATTGAGACTGAGTGAATGAGTAGTGTGTTGAGGACGCGGTGATGCAGGAGGTGTAGCAGTTTGAGATGGTTTTTCCAGATCAGTAAGTAGATGAGCAAGAGGTTGACGTGCTTTGGGGGCTGATTGGATTGGTTTTTGAGGATGATTTGATCGAGATGGAGAAGATGAGGTACTTTGAGGGTGATTAGGATGAGTATTGAAAGACGAAGCCAATGGAGGGATGAGTGGTAGTAAATCAAAGATGGATTCATGGATTGAAGGATGTGGACTATTCAAGGTTGAAACTGATTGAAGTAAACTTGATAAATGACGAAATCGAATGATGAGATCAGACGCGAAATCAGCCATTAACCGATTCACATAGAATGATTGATCGCCAATATGAGGGATGATGACGAGACCATTGACATTATCAGCCTGAGAATCGATGGGATTGAAGCCAAAACATTTAGCTAAGAGTGTACGAGGATAATGAGTTTCAAGAGTTGATTTGAATGAATTATATGCATCTTGAAGTGATTGATGTGTTGATTGATTTTGTTGAGATGAAGACCATTCTTGACAATCGATGATTCCAATGACTCCGATCAAATGACGATGAGGTTGAAATGTATTTAAATGATTAGAATCAGATGATAATTTATGGGTTTGATGATGAT
>MWRL01024936.1:0-11269 GCA_002157085.1 Melampsora occidentalis | reverse complement strand
GCCTCTACCAGGTACATACTTGATCCACCTCCAATCAAACACCACAATATTGCCCACCTCATTGCTGCCAAACCTTGGCTTGTAGACTGATCACAAGGCGTCTGTCACCCCAGCGCAGAACCACCAAACGGCCTGACAACTTCTTTACCCTACCCAATCTCATTCAACCCCAATTGACTCCTTTTGCCTCTTGCCTAATGCATGGAAACGGCCCAACCCGGCATTCAGAAATGAGGCCGATTTGGGCCTCTCTTTTTCCCTGGCCCGCCGGACCCGGCCCTGGCCTATTTTTTTGGTCCTGTGTGGCTCAGCGATGAGGGTATTGGTCTTTTTTTCAACTCTGCCTTCAGTCTGCATCCATCAATTATGGCCTCTACACCCTCGCATCTCTGATGGTACCATAATCACAAGCTCAGACTCTCCAACCAAAGCCAATACCCCTCAAGGATCTCAACCATCAGCACCACCACCCAAAAGAATTGAGATCAACAACTCACATAAGTCCTCTTGGGTCTGGCAGCACTTCAGAACTGAACGCAACGTGGTTTCAAAAGTAGCTACAAACATATGTCAAGCAACTATTCCATCCGCGGGAGGTAGAATCTGTGGACTTGAAATGGCAGTAGATTGCTTTGGCAGCACCAAGTCAATGGCCCGCCATCTAAATCGCTGTCATCAAATTTATGAAGACACTGTGGTTGAACATGGCTCAATGAAGAGCTTTGTCACCAATGGGAACCTCCAGAGTGTACATTGATTTTCATTTATTCACTGTCCTTTCATGTTCTCTGGCTAAGTATGTATTTCAATCCTTGATTCCTAAGCTCACTTGCAAGACCCTCAAGACTAAGCTTCTTTGTCTTATTATCATGAAGGAGCTTCCTTTCAGCTTTGCGGATTCTCCGGACTTACAAAACCTGCTTGAAATGTGTAACCCTGCGGTATCCCCTCTCCTAATTGGCTCTAGTGCACTTGGAGAGACTGTACAAAAGACTTTTTTGGAAATGAAGGGAGTGATGGAGGAGATGTTCAAATATCAGACCGCGGTTAGCATCAACTGCAATGCTTGGACATCCCCAAATTGCAAATCCATCTTAGGTGCCACAGCTCACTGGATTGGTGAAAACTTTCAACTACAAGAGGTCATACTCTTTCTCAAAGAAATTGATGGCAAGCATGCTGGTATCAACCTAGCCAATCATTCCATTCTGGGCCTTCAAGAGTATGGCCTACTCAATAAACTCTTCTGTGTTGTTGCTGATAACGCCAGCTCAAATGGTACAATGGCCAATGCTCTTGAAGGAGTTTGTCCTAAATTCAAGCAAGATGAAAATATCCATGGATGTGTTGCCCACGTCATAAACCTCATTGCTCAAGATGGACTCAAAACATTTTCCAGAAGACTTGGTGAAGATGGCCCAGTCCCGCACAATCTCACTATCCTCCTTGAACCAATCTAAACCTCGGATGTTAACTCGGTTCTCACTTGACTCCTCAAACTCATTGCTTGGATCTACAAGTCGCCTCAGCGGCTACAGTCATTTCTCAAGCAAGTTGGGGCTGACTTAGGCTATGTCCTCAACCTCATCCAAGATGTTGACACGAGATGGAACTCTGATCTGGACTGTTATCCTCAAGCATACCAATTACATGTTTCTATTGACACAAAATGCTGAGACGATCCTGGATACAGTCCATATGCCCTGTCATATAACAAGTGGAAGCTTGTTGGCCACCTCATTGGTTTCTTGAAACCTTTCAAGTCTGCTACAAAGGATCTCTCAGCAAGCAAGTATCCAAACCTCGGAGATGTAATTCCTGTTTACAAATGGATTATAAAAAAACTAAACTCGGTATGTTGATTTCTAATCGAATTGTTATTCTGTCTTACTATATCAATATCTACCTACTTCAACAGAGCTTGTGCAACTACGAGGCTCAAGAGCTCCAACAAGCAATTAACCAATGAAAACCAAGGCCAAATCATATTACAGAAAAGTCCTCTCAAAACCCGCTTATCTCTGTGCCCTGATTCTTGACCCATGCAGCAAGGATCAAGAGTTAAGTGATGCAACTCTAGCGCTTGCTGGAATCAAAGATTGAGATGAATGGAAGACACACTTCTTGAATGAGTGTAGAAAGTTTCATGTTGATATGCCTGTAGTCAACAGCAAAGAACCTGGACTGCCGCCCAAAGATTGTCCTTGATCATTTGTCACTCAAAAGGGTATTGAAGCTGAGCTTCAAGCCTATCTCTTGATCAAGCAAGAGGACAAATCTTACACCCCACTTGTGTATTGGAAAAAGGAGGGTCACAAGTTTCCAATCCTTTCCCATATGGCACTTATCTACCTTGCTATTCCAGCCACCAGTACTCTGACCAATTCAGGTAGGATAATGACCAACCATTGTAGTTCTATGAAAACTCCTACCCTTGAAGCAGCGGTATGCCTCAAGAGTTTTGATAGATTCATGTAATACACTTACAGTAGTTAAAGTAAAATCTACACAACATCCCCACTCACTCAACTCAACTTGTTCCTCCCTTGAACAAGTTGCTTATGGACTTTGCTGAGCCCCTTGGCTTTCTTTCTGTCCCTCTCATGTCACTCCCACCTGCCGGGCCCCTACCGGGCCTACTGGGCCGGGCCCTTTCGGCGGCCCGTGAGCACAATACCTCCGGTCTCCTCAGCACTTTGAGGAGGCCGTTAAAACCCGGGCTTGGCCCGGTCTTGGAGAGTACCGGGTCTGTGCATTACTCTTGCCTACTCTCAACCCCTTGCTCTCCTCCACCTCACTCACATCCATCTCTTACCTCCCTCCTTGACACTCCTTTTTATCATCACCAACACCCAACACCTCAACAACCTCTCCAACAACCGACATATCAATACTTCAAGCCGCCACCTCAACTACACCTCAACTACCCCTCAACCAACAAATGACTGGAAAGTTTTCCAAATATACAATTGATCAATCAACAATAGTAAACAGTCTAAAATTCCAATTTTGTTGGATGCAACAAGGTAACACCCAGTCAAAAGATGACCAAAAATTGAAATATCTATCAAGTATATTCAAACTTGAATGAAGCAAGTGGATATTGGATCATCTTTTCACAAAGGAATCAGTTTTTGTAAATCACAAAAGTATGAAAGGGATCACATCCATGATTCTGTTTGTTTGACAATGATGTAAATAAGTACATTTCAGCTTCCTGTTAATAATATTCCACATACTTATGATCACATATGTGATTCCCAGCTTCACAAAAATTCTTGTAAACTTGGGATTTCCAAATCTCATCAAAAGACACCTGTGCTACACTAAATATAGGCGCTAAATATAACAAAAGCGAGCAAACAAGCCAAAACCCATTGGAATCCATTCCATATCCATTTCCATTCACTCTTTCTCCATTCTTTTTCATTTTTTCTTCATACACTTTCAATGCCTGATTTGCAAAAAAAACACGTTCATCACTCCTACACTCATTAAAGGATGATAAGAAAAAGGTTGACTTACGACTCAATTTGTTTCAAGATAACCAAAAAGAGAGTCACATCTTCCCACAAACCCATCCTCAAGCTCCCAAACCACAATCTCACACTTCCAACCATCTCTAACCTGATCTTTCTAAACACTTTCACTGTACCCATACAAATTCAAGACCTCAAAAGACATATCAGAACTATTTTATAGATTGTAAGGTTTGTATATAACCTTCACTCAACTCTTGGAACAAGACGCTGTGAGACACAGCTGAAGGGTTTTCTAGAACCCAAGATATCTGGTTCCAAAGGATAGAGGGCAGATAATCAGTCCTGATATCTCTAAGCTAAAAGAACAACTAGAAAACTGATAAAGAAAGGAATAATAAGAGAATTAATCTTACCTGGTTCCAAAGGATAGAGGGCAGATAATTAGTCCTAATATCTCTAAGGAACCAGTTCAGTAAGTTTGGTAATAACAAATTATATAGATGACACATTAAGTCTAAGTGTTAATAATTGAGAGTTATAATCCAAGTCTGGGTATGTGTAATGACCGTAGGTCTTACAGTCTCCCCTCCTATAAGAAAACAGAGCATGCCCAATGATTATCTGAAGTTGAATAATAAAAAATGAAAAGAACTATTTAAAAGGAGAAAAAAAATTGGAGCTAGCCAGCTGTATAAGTTGTATGAGGGTACTTGATGTCTAACCGTGAAGAAAAAAAATTAACAGAAACAGCGTAACCATAAAAAGAGAAAAGAAAAAAGAAAAATAATGAAGAAAAGTAAGAGAAAAAAAAAAGAAAAAAAAGGAAAGGATGTTGATTCAAAAGATTGAATTGAGGTCCATTGGGGTCATGTATTGTTATTGGTCCGGAAGTACACCATCAACACCTAAGAGGGAAAGTCAAAGGGTATGCGCTCATAGCGTGGCCTAGGTGTTGATTTTTTTGACAATTTTCGTAGTATACTACGGCAGTGCATACAGAGGAGAGGAACTTACTTCTCGACCCTTTCAACTAACATATTGACCCCATCCACTTCTTGCTTGACATACGGCTTGATCTTTGACACATGAAATACGTCGTGTCATCTGTCACCATCTGGGAGCTCCAACTCAACATTTTGACCATGATTCTTTGACTTGATGACCCGGTAAGGTCCTTCAAACCGTTCTTTCAATTTGTTGGCACTGCCTTGTTGTCGGTTCCGCCAATCAGATGTATCCAGCAACGCCCCTGAATCCGGTTGGAGTGGCTTGATTGTCCAGCATTCTTTGTTGTGTTGTAAAGCTTGCTGTACCCTGCTGGTCCAGAGGGCATCACAAGCGGTGGACCAAGCATCTTCCCGTACGTCAATCCATTTCTTGAGAGCTCCTGGGTCCAACTCTCCAGCTGCTTGTGCCGTTAGAGGGCGTTGTTGTTGTCCAAAGACCAATTCAAATGGCGTTCTTCCTACCGCTACATTGATGGCTCCATTAATGGCATATTCAACCGCTGCCAGTGATTCAAGCCATTTGCCTTGTCATTTGGCTGTGAAGGAACGGAGGATCTGACCCACAGTTTGGTTAGTACATTCACTTCTACCACCAGCTTGAGGGTGAACCGCCGTTGACATATGGAAATTGGTCCCGCAAAGTTTCATGAGGGCTTTGCAAAAGGCTGACGTCCAGGTCTTATCTTGATCACCAATGATTGACGTTTGAGCGCCAAATGTACCAATCCAGGCTGAAAAAAATCTGGGGTCTTCTCTGCTGTATCTGTCTGTCCGCAAGGAAGGATTTTTGTGAACCCCGTGAGTCTGCAAGTACACGTCAGCATCATGTTGTAGTTATTGACTTTGGGTAAAGGTCCCACGAAGTCAATTGCAAGACATTCCAGTGGCTGTTGTGGTATGGCTGGTGTAAGCATCTTGCCAATTGGTGCTTGTGTTGAGCTCTTTGTACGTTGGCAGGTGTTGCAAGATCACATGAATTCTTGTACGTCCCTTGCCATTTGCGGCCAAAAGAAGTCCCTTTGAAGATCACTGACAGTCTTCAAATACCCTAAATTACCTAGTCAAACGTGTGTTTCTTCCACCAACTCCTCTCTTAACTTCTTGGTGTAAGGGATGTAAAACCTATTCTCAATATCTAGTATCGCATTGGTGATGACACAATTGTCCCGTAGAGGGAGCACTGATACAATGGTGCTATAAAAGGAATCACTGTCGTAACTGTCCAGGATCTGTTGTCGCACTTGAGGCAATAACACTGGACCTGCCTCAACTAGGGCCGCCACACATTCTACTCCTCCACACTCTACCTCCTCCTCATCCTGATCCTTCCGTGACAACGCATCTGCTACACAATTCTCTTCAGCTTTGATATATTTAAAATTCACGTCAAAGTCTGCCAATGTTTCTATCCATCTTGCTTGTCTTCTACTGAGTGTTTGCTGCTTGAGTAAATATGTTAAAAAGTGATGATCACTCATACTGTTGATTTTCATTCCCAATAAAAGCATCCTCCATTTATGGAGCGCATGCATCACTGCTAGTAGTTCTTTTTTGTGGACAGGATAATTCCTTTCTGCCGGCGTCATTTGTCGTATTTTGTATACTACCGGTGCTGCCAGTTTCCATTCTTTTCCTTGGAACAGCGCTGCACCGACTCTTGCTCCACTTGCGTCGGTGAATAGCCAAAGCGGATTGTTGGACTCAAAACCAATGTTCTTCAAGTTAGGTGAGGATTTCATCAGCTTCTTGATGTTACAAAACACATCTTCTTCCGCTTTCCCCCATTTGAAACTTGTTGGGTCACACTTTGTACTAGTGAGTGGTGTTAGTTTGTTGACATATTTCTCTGAGCCCCAGATGAATTTTTTCATCCACTGTACTGTACCAAGGAATTTCTTAACACCTCTTGCAGATCTTGGTGGTTTCCAATTCAGCACCTGTTTCACCTTCTCATCATCCTCCCTGATCCCATCTTCTGATATCCAATGACCTAGAAACTTAATCTCCTTCCTGAACAATCCCGTCTTCTTCCTACTGCAATAAAAATTTGCCTCACGTAGTTGTTGGAGGACTTTCCTTGTGTGAGCGGCGTGTTCTTCTGCTGAATTTGAAAACATCACAATGTTGTCCAAGTACACTACACAAATGGTGTTCAACAGGTCGCCAAGGGCCTCTTGAAGTCAACCTTGGTGCATACTCAGTGCGTTGGTGAGTCCCATTGGCATAACACACCATTTGTAGAGCCCCCATGGGGTGTGGACAGCGGTCAAAGGGATGTCAGCTTCCCTCATGCGTGTTTGGAAGAATGCATCTGTGAGATAAATAATCAAAAAAACTTTCCCAGTGCCCACAAGCCTGACCAACGTGTCCACGTTAGGCAACGGCGCACGGTCCCTCACGGTCAGGCTGTTCAAGACATGGTAATCACATACCCATCTTGGAAGTTTGGTAGGGTCCTTCTTTGGAATAATAGGACTCAGAGAGGCGTACTGACTGGTTGAGCGCCTGATACGTCCTGCCGCAACATGTTGCTCAATCAATTTTCCCCATGCCTTCATGTGTTTGGGCGGATAATTGTACTTCTTCTCTTTAATTGATGCGTCTGGATCTATCAGGACGATTTTATGGCGGATATTTGAGCTTTCACTTTGTGGTTTTTCAGGAAAAGTACCATGGACAAACGGACCCTCATCTTCAGCTTCATCTGAGACAGCTGGTATGTCTACCAGAAATAAATCTCGAAACTCCTCAAACAATTCTCTTGCATACACTTCATTTTCACTCATCATTGATTGGCTTTCTCTCACTCTGACTTGTTGTTCCCAAGGGGCTCTGTGTTCTTTCTCCGGCTCTGTGATACGGGGTGTCAATAATTTGGTGATATTTGCATTCCACTCTTGTAACAGTCGGTAATCATATATCTTTACACCCGTCCTTTCACAAACAATAGCATGTTGATTGACAGAAACAGAAAAATGAAAAATATCAAGAAAAGGCGTTCTGAGGAACATATCAAAGTCTCCTCCCACATCTCCTAGATTGCAGTAGGTCCTGTCGAATATTTTTTGTGACGTTGGTTCAACAAGATCCACAGTGGTGAAATGTGTCAAGGTGGGAGGTGGTGAGTTTGTATTGATTTCAAGGCTTAGTCGGGTCGGCTTCACAAGTTTCCGTTGTTGGAGTTTAAGTTGGTCTGCCGCCTGTTCTGTCAACAAATTGATCTCAGCACCCGGGTCAGCCAATGCCCTTATCTTCTTGCCTTTGTGAACAAATTCAATGATGACGCGCGGAGGTTTGGGGGGAGAGACACACCCTTCAGCTTCTGCTAAGTCTAGCTCTTTGTCTAAAGCCTGGATAGCGGCTACCAAGGCTTTGTCAAGTTCTGGGTATTCTGCTGCAGCTGCAACTTTGGCATATGATTGCGTTAATTGTCCCTTAGAAGTGCGTTGCCACTTGCAAGAAGCAGATAAGTCTCTTACTAGGCTCTCATCATTAGATTGACAGTACACTGTTGATTATTTTGAAAGCCAATGGGAGAGACAAAAATTATTGCAAAAAGCTGTCATCAACAAACGAGTTCAGCAAAAGCAACACAGGCTGAAGATCCTCTTAGGTTTGGAAGAGGACTTGAATGAAACCAGGTGTGTGACCTGACAAGTGGTGAAATAAAACAAACTCTGCCCCAGTTCTTATTCATGTATTATCAGGCAGGAGCTCCTTGATTTGAATGCCAGGCAAGTAAGAACCAGAACTGAAGAGCAGCGAAGGGCAGTGCTGAGCCTTCCTAGTCAAATCTCAACCCTGGAGACTAAGGTTCAAGCTTTTGCCATGGAGCTAGGAACATTGAAGTTCCTACAATTGACAGGATCCACCGGTTAGTCAATGTGTAACCTTTAACATACTACTTCTGACTAACTTGGTTAAGTTGCTCACACACAGATCCAAGAGCACAGCCATTGCTAACTATTCAGCTGGTCAAAGCGGAGTTATAAAATGCCAAGGTTAGTGTTGTTCAGCATCAAGAAAGATCACACTTGCAGACTGGTGGGTTTGATTTGTTAATCCAGATACCAACATGGTGGCATGACAACTTACGTATCATAATTTATCATGAATAGGCACTACAAATCAAGCACAAATGAGAGAGCGGGGAAGGAGAAAAGATGCACTTTTTCTATGCAATTATAATACATACCATCGCCATGCTTCTAATTACAATAGGGCATATACACCAGAGGAGCCTACTCCAGACCCAACCTTTAATGAATTGAAAATGTTATCAATAACTGACCTGTTCTGGGACAGAAGTGGGTTGAGCCATCCAGACAAGCCTTGAGCCATAAACAATGATGCAAAAACAGGCATCCAAGCCTTCTTGACCAAGAGATAGGCGTTGGAGGAGGTTTGTAGAAATGGACGTGAGGTTTGTCAATTAATTCTGTGGGCGTTGGACCATCAAGCACGTGTGAACAATACTGAACCACAACCACAAGGAGACTGACATGATTTACCCAGGTCTTCTGTATACATCTTGGATAAATGCTGAAATATGGTTCATTTTTGAGTACCAGGTGTTGAGGAGGTTGTTGAGCCTGTCCACAAGATGGTGGAATCAAAAAGGTCTTCACCATCAGCTGATGAAAAAGTCTGCTAGGCTATGGAGGCGTTGGGATCCTGAGCTGGAAGATCTTTTGCGGTGGACAGCTGACTATGTTGAGGGTTCAAACAAGCAGGATCAAAATCTTAAGGGTCAGTGGGTGTCTATGATGCAGGCATGTAGGAGACAGTGGGATGTAGTCGTAGGAAAAAGTATCATCAGTGAAGAAACTGACCATAGTACTGATCACAGTGCCCAACCTGAAAACTAAGATGATCCTCTGGTCTCCAATACATGTCTTGTTGTTTAGTGTAATGCTGAATTTATCCTGTTGAAATCAATATGTTGTATTTCTTCTAACAATAAAAAGACCTTGAATGTTTTACAATTTCAATTTAAAAAGCAAAGTTAACAGTGGAGTTTAGAAAACCTTGTTTTCATAAGGTCTTGGTGTTTAGTGTAATTCTGAATTCATCTTGTTAAAATCAATGTTGTATTTCTTCTATCAATAAAAACACCTTGAACAATTTACAATTACAATTTGAAAAACAAAGTTGACAGCAGAATTTAGAAAACCTTGTTTTCATAGTGTCTTGGTGGATATTTTTGAAACATAAGGTAGTACATGACATATGCAAACACACCTTCTTACAAAGATGTAGAACATTCACTTCTTTGTGATGGGTGGTTGCCCTGCTTTGGAGCAAGTTTGTGGCTGACTGCATGAATCTTGACTCATCTGGGACGCACGCTTCCTGGTGACTCGAGACACTTGATGAGGCTCTGTCTTTTCAGTAGTTTTCTGAAAATAGCATTATTGAGTAATCTTGTGAGCCAATGCAAACCCAAACCAATGCTGGAAGGAAACACTAAGCAAAATGGGTCCCTGTGAACTGATGATGTGGTTTGCAATAGTGGTGGCAGGAGTTTTGTGTTGAGATGCCTGATCTAACAAACAATCCTGTGAAATTTTAACCTGACTCTCCCACATTCATTTCAGGCCCTTCAGTTATCTGAAGGTTGTGAGAAATATTCAACCAGTCTGTTGAGTAAGTACACCCTTGTTTGAGTAAGGAATAGTACTCACTAAGATGCTGTCCACTTTGGAAGGTCCTGTGATTGGAGCTTGAGGTTGTTGAAAACTGTCTAAGGAAGTAAGTTTTTGGATTGTCTTTGTGGATTTGAAATCACTAAGTGTCTGATGTTTGATTGGTGAAACAATTGGAGCTAGAGTGGAGCTGTCAACAGTTGATGGGGTGTTGTTTTTGACTTGGTTGATGACTGTATCATTAGATTTTGTATGGTCCCGTTTTGTATCATCATCATACATTGATATGTTGAGGTGATGGTTTGTTTTCAAGATATCATCCAAAGAAAAAGGCTGAATGGGTGATTCTGATGTGTTGTGAACGTGATTTGGTGACATTTGGGGATGAGAAGGCAAAAGAAACAAGGCGGATCCTGTTGTTGGGAGTCATAATGCCAGGATCTGTTAAAATGTATCTACTATGTAGTTTTGAGAATCATTGTTGAGCTGGTTTATAGTAGAGCATATGGTGTTAAAAGTCCAGGAATGATATTGTTGGGAGCAAAAGGTGCAGAAGCGTGGTTGGTAGTAGTTGGATCTGGTGTTTCTGAAATTGATGAGATTTGCTTTGGCTGGAGTTCTAGAGGTGATACCGTAGTTACATTTTCAGATTGAAATTTTGAATTGTTTGTTTCAAGCTTTGTAGGTTTTGTATCTCTGGAGGCTTGTGGTTTTAAATTGCAAGGTTTAATAGCTGGGTCTGGTGGGTGGTTGTGTATGATGCAGAATGGAGCAAAGGGCAAGCATGTAGAGGCCTCATTTTCTCCCGTTTTGGTGGCAATGATCTCAAATGGACATCTGATTTCAACCAATTTGACAGGCCTGTCAGTTTTGTTGACATGGTTAG
This sequence comes from Melampsora occidentalis, assembly GCA_002157085.1. Taxonomy (NCBI): domain Eukaryota; kingdom Fungi; phylum Basidiomycota; class Pucciniomycetes; order Pucciniales; family Melampsoraceae; genus Melampsora; species Melampsora occidentalis. Next base: position 249 of record MWRL01024936.1, on the reverse strand, counting down.
GATGGCCACTTTGGTGGCACTTGAAAGTACAGGTTCTCAGTGATGGATGTGATTCTCCGCATGAAATAGAATACCCATGTGGAAGGGCAAATGAGTCCGGATAGGTAGCCAGATCATTGTGTGTCTTGAATGTCTGGGAAGGTGGTATTGGGAGCTTGTTTTCAACTTTCTGGCTGTCTTGATCCATCAATGGATGATGGGGTTGTTGTGATAGGTGGTGGTAATGGGATGGAATGGGTGAGATTTAGT
>KZ147325.1:3924-16394 GCA_002157085.1 Melampsora occidentalis | reverse complement strand
GTTGGGGATGCTCTTACTGATTGTTCTGCTTTTCACCGAATTCAGATTCAGGTACGGTGAAGGATTTGATTTTATCGAGAACAAACTCTCAAGATGATCAAAAAGCTGCTGCGATTCACCTTCACCGAAACAGAGCTACATTCTTACGGCGTCTGATCGTATATACCATCATATACCTCTCGCATTGAATTAAGAGGATTCGATCAATCTCTCAATTTACTACCATGTCCAACACTTTGACCTCTGATCTTGGCGAGTTGTCCGCACCTGGAAAATCGACAGACTTTATGCTTGATCAAGTTGAATAAAGTCGATCAAGTACGTCTTCTTCCTTTGATTTCATCTCCTGGGGTCTTTTCTGATTACACACTTACAATCTTTTTCCTTCTATCGCATTTAGGAATCATAGCCCAAGTCATCCAAAATTCCTTTGATGGCGGTATTGAAAAAATGCTCGAATACCCCACCATTCTTGAACACAATTCCCCCAGTTCAAAGAAGGAAATCCCAGAGCTGGCTGGCGAGCCGAATGACATTTTGGAAACACAAGAAGAATCACGGCTTGCAATGAGCCATGTTGCACATACTCCTGAAGCAGTTGAGCAGGTACAATATCAGAGTCTCCGTTTTTTTCGTTCCTATTTGCCCATGTATGTGCCGCAAAATCCAACACTCACGCCTTTCTTGTTTCTTCGGTGCTCTTTTTCCATATTTGATCAGTGGAGCCAATACATTCAGGCAAAATTTTTCCAGAGTGGTCGTCCGCTTCCACAGCCGACTTCAACACCGTACTTGGAGAATTCTCAAGGTTCCTCGCCTATGGAACGCTCTTCTCCCATACCCGCTTTGGATGGCAGCCTTTCGCTTGGCTCTGCGTCTGACTGGCGTAATCCTGAAGTCGAATTGTCTTTTGAAATGCCCAGTGCTCAGCTCTTCAAGGACAACTGGTCACTCCTTAATCTTTCTCATCAAATTCACATGGAAAAGACCATAAGCTCAAATTACCACCTTGAACAAGTTGAACTTTGGAAGCTTGCACATGATCTTAGAACCCGATTCTGGTTCACTTTTGACCAGTCTAATACAGTTTCACCTCAATCCAGCTCATCTCAGTCATCATCTTCAGTAGTTTCTAGCCAGAATCACTCAACAGGAAGTTGTTTCGAACATGAAAGTGACTATCACGATCTGGAAGGACAAGAGCCGAAGGATCTGAGCAACCCCATCTTTCTCAAAGAGTTAAGCTCAATAAAGACTAAACCAGCTTTGGCCGAGGAATCCTCTACGACTGTCTCTGATACACTTCCCTCAACCATGAACAAGGCAGGTCAAATGATGGATCAAGACGAGGTTTTTGGCTTTTCAACTAAGGTTTCGCATCGCATTGAAGTTCCTCCCGTTGAACTTGAAGAAATCTATTGGCTCAGGACTGTTCCTGCAAGATGTAACCTTTCTGATTTCTTTCGAGGTCAGAAAAAGCAAGCGAGAAGTCGGGAAGAAGAGAACATGAGCAATAGATCTCCGGTGCTCAAGCGGTTCAAGAGGGTATAATATGTTGTCCTCCTTTGCTTTCACAATTTTGTTTTTGATCAAGTCTATCATTTTGTAGTTTGGATGAGTGTGTCTAAAAGTAAGACCCTTTGTTCTGATATCCTTTTTTGATCTCAATGCATTCTTGAGTATGAATATGTAGGTATATTTGTTTTCAGTCTTGAGCACATGAGAATCAGTTGGTTTGGTAGTTTATGAAAGTTTGGATGGCACATGATTAGATTAAGAACATCCGAAAGTTTGAATTTGTATCATTTCCCTCATCGACATTGTTGTGACTGCAGTGCTATCAATAGAGAAGGAGCCTGCCGCACTGCGCTTGTCAAGTATTGCTCCATTGCCCTTGTCTGTGACATGTAATACCCAGGCGCGTGATACATTTTACAAAGATGTGTTACATATCAAGTGACAAGTCACGACTCACAAGTGGTGGATTACAGTTTGATTGTAACTTCAACTCAACTCACTCAACCATCTCAGCTTGAGTCAACAAGATATGACCTTCAACTTATCAATCTCATCCAATCAACTTATCACTTCTGATTAATATAATGGCTACTGCTTTAACTTCAAAACAGTCTTCAAGGTCAAGACCAAACTCAAGACATAGTCAATCAACCTCAAAACCTAAACGATCAAATTCAAAATCTTCATCAAAGCCTAGCAAACGAACCTCAAGTGTCGTGTCATCCGAGGTGATTGGAAAACGGCGTTCTGGATCTCTACGCAAAACAGTAGATCTCTCCAACACGCGTCCAGAATCGCCAGAAGAGGAGGAGGTTGTTTCCTCATCAGAAACTGAGATTGAGTGGGATGCTATTAAGATTATCGACGAAAACAGAACCGAGTACAAGATAGAATGGGCAGGTGTGAATCCTCAGACAAATGAAGCATGGGATGCAACCTGGGAACCCAAGGAGAATGCAGGTGAAGCACTTGTCAAAGCATGGAACGAATCCAAGAAAAAACGAAAGACTCGATTATCAGTTGAAAAGGTTTGCCTAATCATCTTCGCATCATGTGTTCACAGTCTGTCTAACATGACCCTCATCTTATCCAGCGTCGATCTTCCGGCGCCCCATCCAGGTCAGGTAGCCCTAAGCGAAGACGAATCAGGATTGAGGACTCCTTTGAAGAGTCTTCTACTTCACAGAAACGTCATTCACGTCAGCCTAGACGTATACTAGACGAAATATCGGATTCAGGTGACGAAGAAGTCCTACTAACCGAAGATAAAAGATCGAACATCAGTAATCACCAAGTTACACCTGCCCCTGACACCAATCGTTCGATCTTCTTAGTTCAGTCACCGCATTCAAAGGGAAAAAACTCCCGAGTCAATCCTCTTCACTTGCGAACACCCTCGGTATCAGATTCTGCGGACGCGAATGACCACACAGTACCCACTCCTCGGTCTCCTACAAACATCGAACATATTCCCACCCCTTCTCCACCTTCCAATGTGCCCTTAGCCAATCCTTCCCCCCAACCAAATACGCCATCTAATTTTAACACTCGGATATCGGAATCACGATCTCCAAGAAGCACGGGACAGACCACCCAGGCCAAAAACACGGTGCATGTCTCGGATACCTCGCATACGAGACTTTTGAATGAGCCTCCCATCACCGACATCTTTAGAAACCGATCTAGCGGTTCAAAGTGCCTTGAGAAAGCTGTGGTATCAAAACCTCCTCTACCTCCGTCAAGCCATGNCCCACTTCTCGAGGTGCCCGCTCGCGACCAACTTCACCCGCCATCGACATCAACTCCCGGTCCAATTTCATACAAAAGCGGGATTTGGAGGTAGGCAGTTTCCATCAGCGTCTATATCCAAACTTTCCTGATACTTGAAGGCTGGCACCACTTCATATGCTGACCTCGATCGTCCCAAAGTCCCGAAACAAACAGCAGAAGTCGTTTCTTCTACGTGATGTAGTTGAACCCTCGCAGTTCCAATTAGGATCTTCATCCACGTTGTTTCGACGTGAAGAATCATTTGAAGAATCCCAGATCCTGGCTTCTGTCAATCCAGATAACGCTATAATACCTGAGGTGGCCACAAAGCCCGCTCAAGCGCCCACCCCTTCACCTTCTCGAATTACTCATGTATCGGTGAGTATCAATCAAAGGGTTTCATGAATATGTGCTCTTCGTAGCTGTGAATCTGATCCAATTTTTGCTTAGCGTCGAAGGACGGTCACCCCACAACGGTCATCAGAAGCTTCAGCTGAGCTGTCATCTCAACCTACCGATGAGGTGGCCCAAATGATTGCCACGTTCAATGACTACACACAAACTTCTAGTCGAATAAGCTTACAGCGATTTATAAGCACCTGTGATATAGATCCAGTAGATCGAAATATGCTGGTAACATATTTGGACAATCCCAAGGCGTTTCTTAGTCAGTTTTTTATGGCTCTTTCGAGACTGGTTTCCCTTCTGGGCTGATAGTCGCTGATTCAGACGCTACTTTTGATGCTGATCTTCAGGTCATCCTAAAAATGACATTCAAGAAGCACAGCGTGCTTACGGCGGAAAAGATTACGTCGGCTTTGAGTTGCAACAAGAGACAAATGGGTCGATTTGTCTTTGGATCGAACTGGACGAACCTGACAACCCAAAGACCACAGTAAGGTGGGAAAGTGGGAAGTCACTCGAAAAACTGAGCGTCAGCTTGGGTATGTTGCAATCTCACATCTGTCTATCGCTCAGAGCACTTAACTGACTTTATATGCGACATCCTCCTTATTCAAAAGTTTCCTACCATGTTCCAGTCGGCGAAAGTGCATTTTTGTTAAGTCCTTGTCCTGACCGAAAAAGGACTCCTGTTCCCGGGGCATCCCAGCCGCTCAACCGCACACCAGAGACTCAAAACATCTTCAAAACCCACGCTTCGCCTCTCAAAAATTCGCTCGTCGCTTCGGAAAACCCCGAAGCAATTACATCAGTAGTTGCCAAAGATATGGGCAGTCCAGATGCCTCACCAATCGCCTCCGAAAAAGATACCCGACAAGAGCTTGTGTTTGGACCTGTGGCGTCAGATGACTCACACAGACTGAGCATTGATAGCGATTTCGTGTTCACCACCGAGCGATACACCGCAGCACCAACTGATGATCGACCTGAACCAATACCTCAAATCACAATTGCTTCACCAGCTGAGTCAGTACACCCTGCGATCACAACACCTCAGTCGCCACTTCCTGGCCAACACGATACCCAAACCTCAAATCCAAGGCCCTCTTCGCCGCTCAAACAACTTTGTCCGAATTCAACCAATCACATTCTCACCGCCGACCAAAGATCTCATTTGGCGAATGTTGTGTCCCTTGTTCATGATAGACCGAGTGAGGAAAATCGCAATGCGTCGTCGTGTACGCATTCAGTCATTCAGAATTCACAAAGAGACATCGCATCGTCATCAATAGTTGAATCAATACACGAGTCAAGTCGTGGTGGTCACAATGCGTCGTCGCGTACGCATCCAGTCATTCAAAATTCACAAAGAGACACGGTACCGTCATCAATAGTCGAACCAATACACGAGTCTAGTCGCGTTGATGATGCAGATCAACAGGTCGGAGTAGGAGACGATGAAGGGTCACAGGCGACAACCGTAGAAGAGTCTCGCACACGCGAACATTCATCAACTGTCTCGATATCTGAGTCAGAGACACCGGAAAAGTTATCAAAGTATATATGCGAACTCAAAACATCTGTCAAGTTTTTACGCTCTCTCTTGGGAGGCGCATTGGACCTTCACGCTCGAGCCCAAGCAGCTGAAGATATCTCTTATACCAACAGTCTAACCCAAAAAAAAGTAGAAGAACTCGAAGGCCAATTGACGAAACAAGAAAAGTTGGCAGAATTATGGCAAGAAAAATATAAGGCTAAAGATATTGAAATGACAGGTTTACGAGTTCAGATGTTAGATTTTATGAGTCAGAATGATACTCTATCGAAAGAAAATCGGGCCTTGCGAGCTCGATTGAAAGACTCAAATCACCCTGCTCGACATGTTTATGAAGCATTCTCAGCTAAGATGAAAGCTGATGTAGCACGACTGGAATCGGAAAACCATCTATCTGCACAAACTATCAAGCGACTTCAGGCTAGGCTTTGTGAACTATCACATGATGAAGATCAAGATGGGTTAGAATTTCGGGTAGCAAATCTGGAGTCCAAGAACGAAACCTTGAAAGAGGAGTTATCTCTTTTGGCACAAGCTGAGGCTGAGGCACAAGCTCTCGTATCAGAGGCACGAGCCTCTGAAGCTATTCAAAGACGACGGGCTGAAGCATTACAAGCCGCTTTACAAACTAATGGCGACATACTTGTTGACACCGAGAATAACCACGATGAGGATCATAACGTAGATGATGATGATACTATGGCGCAAGTCCATGCAGAGAGTTCCGATTCAGACGATGAGAATACTACCAGAAGTACACAAATAGAAGATATGCTAGTTGGAAGTAATCGATCAAATACAGATGCCTCTGATCTACCCGATCTCAACGTTGGGGAACCGATTATTGATCATGAAACCAATCGAAGGTCGGAACATTCCGAGTCTGCCAAGAAGGCTACTAGGAGTAATGCGATCAAACTTTCAAATGCTCGTTCTTCGTATTTAGAACCATCGAGTGACGAAGAGGAGGATGTTAAGCCGGCAATTACGGATAGCCTAGAGATGTTGAATGATGAGAGGCCTTCGACCCGACCGGAGAGAATTAACCTCACTGTTAGTATCTCATCACATTTGATCCCCCATGTACCTTGCTGACTTGATGTTTTTTGGGTCAAATAAAAGCACTTATCTAGTCGTGATTCATCTGTGTCCGGCCTTGCACGTTCATCAAGTCGTGCTGATGATTCAGAAGGTTCATCTCATAGACCGATCAAATCTCAACAACATCAGAACGGTCGAGCTTCTACTGCCCATTGCTCGGCTTCCCGAGGCTCTTACACTGAAGCCCGCCATCTTGGTCCTATGGAAGAAGTCATTGATCATCGATTTATTTATCATCCTAGACGTTCAGTGCCTGCTCATCAGCCTCGAACCAACGGACAGTAATTCAGTGATGAAGATGAAGACGTTTGCTAGTCTTTTGGGGATTCCTGAGGTGTTTCGCTCGTGTGGTTTTATCTGAATAAAGTGGTCCACAATGATCGAGCCATCAGGTGAATAGGGCAAGAATTGGGAAGGTGATCATGGATAGAAGCTCTGAGGTATACATATGGGATCAATAGTACAGATGCAATAAGCAGAGACCTGACTGTCTACAATCGAATATCAAATCAGATCAGATGTGAATAATGAAAGTTGAATAAGAAATTGTAATCTCGAAATCAATTGAATATATGTATGAATAATATAAGGGGTTCGGGCGATGAGAAATTGGACCTGATATAATATGTTTTTTTGCAATACATGAAGGATATTATAAATACGTAGGATTTGGGTTTGTGAAGTTTGGGTTTCATTTCATTTCTTTTATATTTTTGGGGGTTTTGTTTGTGGTATCTACATAGTTAATCGTTCTTGCAATATGGTTGTTATTTTTTGTTTATAGAATGCTTTGTCAGATTGATCAGGTTTTTGTAGATTTGTTGAATCTAATCTTTTTATTGTTGAGCATGTGTTAAGTACAATGTTTGATTGAAACGAGTTGAGAATTGAAATCTTCACAAGCAATGTCCAAGTATTTGAGTGTTGATGAGAATATGCTTATACCAAATCATTTTGACTTGATAGAAGACTGAGAATGGTATACATAAAATGTTTTGTAGTTTTTGTTTCCAATGTTGAATGGATTGAGATTGAGACTGAGACTTGATAACTTTTGACAATCTCTCCTGCTCAGCAATTATGAGGTGATGAGACCATGTCTTTGTCTTCCAAGAGAATTGATCTTCTGGAGTTTCAATTCGATACGCTGTCCTTCCTCGAGGCTGCCAAGTTCAGTAACACTTTCAAGGCGTTCCTTCTCGTCTTTTCAATCGATCAAGGAAGGCATACAAGAAGGTGAGGTCTTCATCCTTTATATGCTATCATATCTACCAAATCAAAGAACTAATCCAGACTTTCAATTTGAATGTAGCCCTCCAACCTGGCTTTTCTGAATCTTCAAAGCTCAATATCTACAAGGAAAAGCTTTCGAAGAAATCTAGTGAAGAACCGTATCGACCTGTTCCCATTCTTGGACGCCATACTTCAAACGCTGGTTATGTGGTCAAGACTTTGTCTGAAAATTCAAAGAAAATATCTAAATCAGAACTCAAGCGTTGGCTCAAAACTCAACCTTTTGATCAATCTCAATTAAAAATCTATGTGAACGCTTTCAAACAAACCAATTTAAAAGATGCACTTTTGATACTTGATTCAATTCCTAACTCTAATGAAGGATCTGGACGAAACATACCCTCTACTGTTTTGGCGGAGATTGCTAGTAAGAAAATTCAAGATCGACAACAATTGGACGATCTTTTGATTCTCTTAGGTCATCGTATCGCAATTGAGGAAGATGTCTTGATAGTATCTCATTTATTGAATGGCGCATTGCAAGCCAGTTTATCGGTTGGACACCTCGTTGCTTCAGCTGAACTTGTTGAATACACTACACGCTATGCTTCGGAAATAGCTAGAGTCGAAGTTGAAAAAAACAACGCGACAAATGTGAATGATGGAATAGCTCAGGATCCGTCACTTGCGATTAGACCTTTGGTGGCTTGTATCGCTGCTCTTATGAACCGACCAGCTTCTCACAGTCATGGACCCACATGTAAATTTCTGGCTATACTGATCAAACATACAATCGATCTCTGCGGTGATTTAGAATCTGTCTTTCGTCGACTTTCTAAACCGAATATTCACTTACTATCTCGAGCGATCATCAGTTCTATGCTTTCTCCTGATGGACACCCTTTCAAGTTACCGGAGATCAACCTTTTATTAAGACAAAAACTCCCACCTTCAACGCTTCGGTTAGGCATGGCTTGTATGATTCAAGCTGGACATAGAGAACAGGCCGATCGATTTGAACGGCGTCTACTCGATCATGTCAATCAAGCTGAAGCTTTACCCTTCAAGGATCAACTCAACTATGCTTTGAAATTTGTTCGTCGGTGTAAAGAAAGAGCTTACCCAAGGTCTGAAAAATTCCATGAAAAGATTTTTCCTGATTTACCATCGATTGCACGTACTTCAGGACATCCTATCAAGACTTTCACACTTTATATGTCGGTCCTTCATCAACATCATCTTCCTAAATTAGCCTTACGGGTATGGGAATACCTCACTCATATTGAGATTCGACCAGATGCTGCTGCGCTTCAAGTGGTTATGACCGTACTTATTGATTTAGATCGATCTCGTGAAGCTGTCTATTTATTTCGACAACATTCAAGACCTGGTAATGATAATCAACCACCGATTGTTGGTAGCTCATCAAGTAACATCCAAGTTTTAGCTACCTATGCAAGGGCATTAGACTTAGCAGGTTATCATTCTGAGGTTTATCATCTATGGAAAACTCTCAAATCGGATTGGAATCTCGAAGCGGATGAACGGATCTTCGGAGCTTTGGTCTCATCAGCTCGTAAACTCGCTCTCGCATCCCTTACCGAGCCTTCAAATAACATGTTACAAGTATCAACTCCTAATCTAAGCAAAACTTCACCAAAAGAAATGATTGATGATTGGGATGGTAGGCCGGCTGCTGAAGTTACCATTAGGTTGTTTTGGTCAATCTTATATTCAAACTGGCCTAATGTTGCACAAACGATTTCGGCTCCATTAAGGACAGCTTCGATTTGGAATGGAGTAGGAGTTCATGAAATATTTTTGAGTCGTCTTAGAGGACTTAGTCCACCTAGTAATTCAACTCAAACACGCCACCGAACAACAAATCCTACAATTTCAAATCAATTATCAACAGCTCAAACAGTGATCCCTTCATTAGAATATTCATCAGAATGGCCAATGTTATTACCTACACGATATAGTTTTCGAGATCAAATCGAATTACTTGGAATAAGTGATCAAGCTCATTATATTCCATTGGTATTAGGATGGATGAGATCATTAAAGATTAAACCCGATCAAGATCTTATCCTTAGAGCTTATTATTGGATTTATCAAATCTCTTCTCCTCTTCAGAATCGATTGAATTCTTTAGATTCGTTTGTTGAAGATTGGATTAAAGAATTTGAGGATTGTGGTGTGATTGTTCCGACGGAGAAGATGTTGGAATTGCATTACTTTGATCGGTTTAAATGGAAAGCTGGGTTCTTTAATGGAAGAACTAAAGTAGGTAATTGGATTAAAGATAGATGATGGGATGCTCTTATGTGTGTAGAATCTTATTTACTTTGAACTTTTTGATTGTTGAACTTGATCTTTTCTTTACAATTGGTTGATATTGATCTCAAATCTATTGTTCATTTTGTGTGTGTAGAGTGTGACTTTGTAATTATGAAATAGTTTTCTTATAATATTTGATTTCCATATCTAGAACAAAACACTTGAATAAATACCAGACGTCTGTGAATTGATTGAATTGAATAATTCTAGATTTCCTTCAATTTGGAGAAAAAGATGCTGAATTTACCGGAGTAAGGTGAAAAGGTTGCACGTGATTTGATATAATATTTTCCAATATTGAAGTCTTTTGCGTGTCATTTGTTCCGTTGTACATATTATTGACTTGTGATGACTTCTGAACCCATTAACATCATTGATAAAATGAACTACTGTGAATTGAGTCAATCTTGAATGCATTTTATACACTTTTGATGATCCCTTATCAGCTATTGAAAATAAGCCCTTTATGAAGTACAAAGAGGTTGAAAAAGAGTGAGACAATCAAAAATTGTGCCCACCTCAACATGCACCTCTGAGCTGGAGAATTGAATTGATCAGGAGAGAACTCACAAGAGCAAAAAATCAGGTACCCTGTTGCGAAGGGCTGATATGGTAGCACTACAAATTTATCACTTAACTCATTTTGGAATTGGTGAATTCGAGAATATTTCCTTCAGTCATTTTCCTGCGCTAGCCACTCCTCATCATGTTAATTCTGCCTTCGAGATAGATGAACACTACGTTGATTACCGAACAGCTCTCGAATACTCAATTAATCCTTCACCTTCTCAACCCGAAGAGCAGGGTCGGCATCAATCTTTTAATTGGGCGGCGAGCGCACTGGTCTCACGACTGTATCATCTTTCAAGATTCGCTTGATTTCACTAAGCGTGGACTTATAATCACATCTCTGAATCCAAAGGCGATCACAACTGTACGTGATGCTTGGCTCACTGAAATTTTTCTAACTCAGTATAGATAGATTTATCAATTGAAACAATGAAAGAATGTTGTGAACATCTGCATAGATAGCCAGCCTACGCATTTCGAATGAAAAATGAGAGTAATCACGTAAACAGCGGAGTAAAGGATTCAACAAAAAATCTCATATTGTCCTCGTAAATCAGACAGCCGGCCATCCATCTGGAAAAGTCAAATAATTGTAACCAAAGATATCATCGGCGTCCGCAATGCCATGTTGAGGGTTTGTGTAGTGGTAGTAGAGAAGTGGACCTTTGGCCGTATCAATTACACCTCTACAGAATAAAACCGACATGGATTAGTGAGTACTTAAAAGGACAGGACAAGAGACTTCACGTACTGTCCACCAGGGCCATAAACATTATCATGGCTAGCTAATAGCGTTGTTCCACCGCCTTTCAAACAACTGACACCAGCTTTGTCAAAGAATTCCGAATTAGGTGATTTAGCACGGCACATCACAATTTTATACTCGGCACCAGGAGCCGGCTTCTTATCCTTATAACCGCAACATATACCGGAGGAATATAGAAGGTAATACCATCCATTGTGATGGAACATTGATGCTCCTTCCCCGGTGTGAGCCCCGCGTGAGACGTACGCCAGATTGGTGGGAAAGTTAGACCTGATTTTCTTGATTGGAGGAGAGTCTATGGCTACTTGGTAGATGCCATGGTTCCAGGATCCAAAGAGCAGGCTAACATGCAAACAAAGGATCGGGTCAGTGGAAAGAACGACATTACGAAGAGGTATGCATGGACCGTTTACTAATAGTGATTTCCTGATACTAGGAGGCTGGGATCAATCGCGTTGTAGGGGGACCTGCTCGTAGATCTTACACCTATTGACCCATGATCTGTCCATGAGCCTGGCTCCATTGTTGAGCTTGAAGCAACGCCAATCGCTGAGTTTTTTTTACCCCATTTGGAAACTGCGTAGTACATGTAGTACGTTGTGCCAACACGAGTTACATCCGGTGCCTATAGCCTTCCAATGTCAGCAAACGATCAAATTGAAGAATGAGAATCCACTGACCCATAAGTAATTGCTTCCTGCCATCTTTATCGATGATCCATGCTTCAAGGCATCACCAACGTAATTCCATGGCCCCGAGAGAGCGCGTGCCTTCCATATCCCAATTCCATTACCGGTGTTGAAGCGAAACCAAGTGCCATCAGGGTGTTGGATCAAGGAAGGATCGTGGGCGAAGCAACTNCTGCCATAACACGGGCCAGGCTGGGAGTATGCCTTGATGCCATTGAACAGCAAGAAAACCAAGATCGAAAAAATGAAGATCATTTTAAACAGACACTGTAAATCGAGCTGCGAAGGAGATGAGACTGAAAAAGGATACCAGGGGACATCGCTAAAGTTTTTGCTGGTTCTTGACCTTACTCAATAACGTGAATTGAAAAGCAATTTAGTCTGAATGGGTGCTTTGAACGTGATGTAAACATCTGAAGCTGGTGGTCAACAATTGAGAAAATTTTAAAGGTTTTCGCATCAGCCTCACAGGCGCTCACACACTCGTGGACAATTTGTTTGCCTGCCCCCGTTTCTATATTGGCGG
>MWRL01024882.1:0-10992 GCA_002157085.1 Melampsora occidentalis | reverse complement strand
TCAAAATTCACCACTGGAAACCAGACAATACAGTGCTTGCTGTGTTTAAATCCAGTTGAAAACTGAAATTTCAACTTTTTATTATCTCTTGATGTCCAAGATAAAGTGAAATAGTCATAAATGCTCAAGTAAATACATTCCACCAGTGTGACAATCAAGGAAAATCAAGCTAGAAAAACTTGCTAAAAGAGTGTAAGGACAAAAAAGAGTTTGAAGAATAAAGAAAGGCAAAAACCCCTTTCTCCAGCCCAAATGGATTGGCGACCCGGCCCTGAGTGGCTTCAAAACAGGGCCTTTGTCTCTATACCAGGTTAGGGCTGTTGCCCTGGTCCTGGCCCTGTGACTGTCCTCCTCTGGAAACCCCTTGGGCAGACTTGGTCAGGCAGGGCCAGGGCCAGGTCATAGCCCAAATTGGATTGTCCACATGTGTCTGAGTTACTATGATATTAGGCTATGTAGACATGTAACAACTTATTCCATTGCACAAGAATCTCAACCCTAGAGTGAACCAAGTTTGCAATTTGCTACCTGCACTTCAAGTATGTACCAAAGAAGAGCCTTCTGGACCGGAAAAAAGATCTTCTCATCTTTAATTTCCATACTCAGATCTTTGTACTTTTTCTTTTGAACAAATTGTGAGTTTCCTTCACCCGCTGTAAAATTCCTCAATGGACTGTTTCACTAACTATTGTGATTTATATTGGCCGCCATCACATTCCTTCAAAGATGAGATCAATATACACTCAACAATTCTCAACCCTTGTGAAACATGAAGTTACACCCATAGTGAGGCTTTTTGCAGAAAAACCCAAGTGCGTGTAGCCAGGATGGACGTCACTTGCACACCTCAAGCAGACCAAAAATCATCACAACCCACTTGTGTGAAATTCAACAAAGCAAATCAGGTTGGTTTCAAAGGTGTGCTAGGGCTAGTATGCACAGATAAGGGCATACTCACCATCAATTTTTCAGATTGTGATGAGGAAGGAGTTAATGCTAGTGCAGTTTTCTGCAAGGATCCAATGTACCCTGTAGTATCTTGCAAACAAGGGTCTGCGGGAACTCAAGTCAAGAGGCCACCTCAAACCACATGTGTTGCAAAAGGAAATCCACCCAGCATACAGGATCCTCAATGTACACCTGACAAACCTGGATCTGATAAATTCACTGGAATACTTCAATACCCGGCTAACAGACCATCACATCACTAGACACACAAAAGCTCATTGTTTGGGGTTACTCACAACTTCCTAATACATCATACAGGGACCTATATCAGTAGACTTGTTTCATGATGTTTATCAATTTTTTTTGTTGAGCTGACTGTATTCAAGTGTGCATGACATAAATTAAAGGACTTCACCAATCAGTCCATGGTTGGATTTTCAGATATACCCTGATATACCTGCTTATTTCTCAAAAGGATCCTAGTATACAGTGGGGCAAATAAAGGCCCTTAAGGATGGTAAGCCAAAACATGCCTAGGTAGTAACTCTGAAAGTTAGGTTGGTGGGGATAGAGGTTGCGAGATTCAGGAGGGGAAAAGGGTCAGGGGTTGGGATTGAAGTTCAGCAGTCAAAGCTTATGAGTCCATCATGAGGGCCTCTTGCAGGCCAGGACACCGTTGTGCAAGGGGATCAGTCATGTACGAATTATTGCGGGCGGCCAAATAAAGAAACCGGCGTAGTGCATGAGCCTCTCTCAATATTCCAAGCTCAATAATGCTCACATGAGCACGAGTCTTGCGTGCCCCAGATCTAGATCTCAAGATCAAATCATCGTATGGTACAGCTGGATGATCACCAAGTTCTCGACCACCGTTGAGGATTGTAGTTAGAAGCGTGGGGGCAGCTCTACCAGAATAAACTCATATTAGAGGTTGAGGCAAGATGGACTGTGGCAAGGGTTCTTTGGATAGACAGTAACACAGTTCACTGGAGGGTTTTCTTTCTTAAGAGGTATCTTTTGGAACAATACACATTACATCCAAAAAAATCAAAAACACAAATTAATCAAAAGACAACATCGCAGCAACTCAAGACACACACAAAAAGAAGTAAACAACAAATATCAAAAAAGGAGTTAAAGAGTTCATGATCGTTCTCCTCTTAAACGACGTGCGAGTTGAATATCTTTAGGTTGAATTGTGACTCGTTTAGCGTGAATAGCAGCTAAATTGGTGTCTTCAAACAATCTAATGAGATAAATCGAGACATATTAGTGTCATCATACAGAGTAAGGGAATGTGAGAGAGGAGAAGTGACCCACCCTACTAAGTAAGCCTCAGCAGATTCTTGAAGAGCCATCACAGCTGAAGATTGGAAACGAAGATCGGTTTTGAAATCTTGAGCAATTTCACGAACAAGGCGTTGGAAACTAACCGAAGGCAAAAAAGAGGAGTCAGATGATGTGCGGAGAAAGAACCCGAAATGGAAATAGCAAAAACTAACGGAAGTTTTCGAATCAAGAGTTCAGTAGACTTTTGATAACGTCTAATTTCTCGAAGGGCAACAGTTCCAGGACTAAAGTAAAGAGCATAACCAGAAATCAATCAAAGAGTTCTCGAAGGGGAAAAAAGGATTTTAGAGAAAGACTAACCGGTATCGGTGGGGTTTCTTGACACCACCAGTAGCAGGAGCAGACTTTCGAGCGGCTTTGGCAGCAAGTTGTTTACGTGGAGCTTTTCCACCAGTTGACTTTCGAGCGGTTTGTTTAGTACGAGCCATTTCGATTGATAAGAAGTTGGTTGAAACTTTGAAGTGGATGAAGGTAAAGCCGGCGAGTGGTGAAGGGTATGGTGTAGAACTGGTAACAGAGGTCTCGAGCTGGGTAAGAGTGTGACTGACGGATGGAGGGAAGGAAGTAGGGAGGCCGAAAAGAGACCTTTATATATGTTTCTCAGAATATCGTTTGTTGAGTCTTGACTGTGGTATGTAAGGGCAACTGTAGCTGTATTGTTGCTTAGACGCGCCTGTGTAGGTCGCGTCAAAGCGCGCGCGCGACCCACGCGATCGAGACCCGAAAACACGCTTTAGTCTGATCGCGGTTCAGACTGAACTTGCCCTGTATGTATGAGACCTTCAAGAAAAGTGAACGCAGCGTGGATGTCAACTGACGCGTCACTCAGATGCTGCCTGTGGTTAAGCAGGGTTAAGCAGGTTGAGCTTACTGTAGTCTGAGGACCAACTACCATCACTCAAGTCAGACACACATGCTAAATGATTCCAACTGCATACATTGATCTGTGCTGAGAAACTTCAGCAACGATTGAGGTGTTTTGACGCGTCTCGGATCATCTTCCAAAGCAAAATGGTCGAGTATTGACTCAGGCATACGCATCAAGGTGGCAATGCATTGTCAATCCACCGTGATGCTCATGAAGATTTGAGCAGTTCTTGCCTAAATGCTCATCAAGGAATCATGAATAAGCGTTTGATCAGGAAACTTAATGCGACACACGGTCATCAAGGGTTTCTGAGCCAGGGTGACCAACCTGAGGACCAAAACCGACTGTGCGAAATGACTGATGTTGAGACTGTATGACGCATCAAAGGGGCTTGGAATTTACTCGAGCAGTTAAAGGGAAAAGCGCGTCGCGTCTCTGCTACATACTAACGACGCGTGGTCCGGAGTTCTTCTCAGCGAACGCTTGAACTCAGACTGTATTGAATATCCGATGAGGTGGTCTCGGTACCAACATAGCCGAATGGGAGGGTATAAAATCCTCGCTCTTCTTCCCCTTGTGTCCTACTCCCCATCCAAACATCTGTCACTATCAATCGACATCCAAAGTTACCTCATTATATCAAACCTCCCAAACTTATCTTCACCTTTTTTACCCCCTTATAACTTCATATCATCATGTCTGGACGCGGTAAAAGTGGTGGTAAAGGTCTTGGAAAGGGCGGTGCTAAGCGTCAGTCTACAGGATCATACCATTACATCCTTTCATGCATCCCTATCTACCTTTATTTATATTGACTTCTTCGTCACTTTTTCTTATTCTACATAGGTCACCGTAAGATCTTGCGAGACAACATCCAAGGTATCACCAAACCAGCTATCCGACGTCTTGCCCGAAGAGGTGGTGTCAAACGTATCTCTGGTCTTATCTACGAAGAAACCCGTGGTGTTCTCAAAATCTTCCTTGAGAACGTTATCAGGGACTCTGTAACCTACACCGAGTCAGTTTCTTTTCCTTCTCACTTTTGATAATTTCCCTTTTACTGATCCCATCCCTCCTATCTTAGACACGCCAAGCGTAAAACTGTTACATCTCTCGACGTAGTCTATGCTCTTAAACGTCAAGGACGAACTCTTTACGGTTTCGGTGCATAAACAAATCTCCTACAAATCTAGCTCCCATTCCTTCTGGTTTTGCTTTTTCGAATGGATTTGATATTGTTTACATGAGATTCACTTTTTCTTCCTCTTTCGACTGTGATAACTTTTTTCCACTACCTTTATCTCTCGCGCGTCCTTTGTACTCCTGTGTGTTGTTTATATCGATCATGTTTTGAAGAGAAGTTGTAGTTTGGTAGTATTCTTATCTTGGTTGTCGGCTTGATACAATATATCCTGATCGATACCTTACCCTATCACCCACTGACGAGACCAGATTGATCGCCTCCGTCCAACTTGCCTACGCGGTGCTACTCTGCATGCGAGGTTCCATTGCCCGCACTTCGCACCGTGAGGGAGGAACAGGAGGAACTGACACGAACCAAGCATAAAAGTCAGTATTGAAATGATCTGATCGGCGAGAGCAGGCTCAGCAATCGGCTTATAAGTCGAACTGTCCGGTCACCTGGCCTCGCCAGTTGAGGAGAGTCCGAGCATCGGTATACTACCCGAGCTCAATTAAGCAGCTGTACTCAAAGACTCTTGCATCCCTGAATAAAAAATACCCTAGCTTAAGTACCTTCACAGAGCCATACATATGTAGCTTTCTGACTGTAATTTGTCAAAGCGTTTTTTGAATTTCTCGGATTTTCGAATCCCATCATCCAAAAACCCTCAATCATTCCCGCGGTGTCAAGTCTACAAACTTCCTTAAAGCATAATCAGTTTCTCATTTCTTTACTTTCTTAACCGAAGAAGATGACAACTACAACTTCTGATGTTTCAGCAATCCTTGGTCGTTATATGTTACAAGGTAAAGAATTCCCTTACGAGACCTGATCAAAAGTTTTCATAGCTGACTAACGTTTATGTCTGTCTTAACTTGGTTCCCTTTTCATAGGTTGGACATTAACAGATGTGAATTGTCCAAAGAGTGATTGTATTGGTTGTCCGTTGATGAGATCCAAAGCAGGCAGTGAATTTTGTGCAAGGTATTTAATCTCTCTGACGCTTGATTGACCATACTTTATAGTCATTGGCTGATCACATTGAATTTGCCTTTTTGGAATAGATGCGATGGAGGTCCAGTAGAAGATAAGATGAACGCCTCACCAGCCGGATCATCAAATGCAAGTATCCCAGACCCAACCCTTACCCGCTCACGTACCTCAACCCCACCAACTCCAATCCTACCACCCCAAGAAACCGAAGCGCAAGAAATCGAACCATTCAATCCAATAGCATCTCCTGCAGTTTTAGAAAGTAGAAGAATTCAATCCGATTTAGCTTCTACAAGGATCGGACAACTTTTACTCCAAGGATGGACTTTGTTAGACGCGAGTTGTGAGAATGGAACGTGTTGGGCGATTCCTTTGATGCGTAGTCCTAAGCGAATTCCAACGAGTGATCCGAGTTTCAAACGAAAATGGTGTGTGATTTGTGAACAAGATTGGCAACCTACTGGACTAGGTTCCCAGCATCCAGCTTCAACCAATACAGGAGTCCCGAATTCGGTGGCTTCGTCTTCGTCTACCTTACCTGATCGATCGTCTACAAACATACGACCATCTACTGCGGCTACGTTTCAACGATTTATTCACCGCGAAGCTGATCCTGTTCAGCCAGCAATTACATCAACTTCTGCACACAGAAGTGATACGCCTCCTCCGTCTTCGGAGCAACACTCAACACTTGACCCCCAAGTTCTCCTCGATGCTAAACAAGCGATCGAAGGCGCTGTTACTTTCATGTCGCGTAATCTGAAGTCGATCACAGAAACTAGACATGCACATCCAGCTGCAGTGTTACAAGCCACAGAAGACCTCGGAAAAGCCCTCGAGATTTACAGAAAGCTTTAGGAAACAGAGACTGACTCAGCAGTATGGGATTGTGTTTGTTCTTTTGGATTACTTTTTATCATCTGATCCGGATCTGAAAATGCTATAATCCAGTCTTTATAGTACATAATCACCACTCCTTTACTGAAGCTATTTGATAATAAGCTGCTTCAAACCGGACTGTTTCTTTTGTACATAATCTATCCATCTTTAATCTGTGATTCACTTCAACTGTTTTCAACTTCCTGGTTTTCTAAATTGTATTTCACATTCAAATTATAATGTTCCAAAGCCTGATGAAACTCGAACACCTTAGAATTATATTTAGTAACATCCTACCATCGAGCCCCCCGGAAAAGTTTGATAATCTCAGTAAAAAGAAGTCTTATGGTTTTGTTCAGAGATGAGAGGGAGAAGGACAAACTTCTAATGCGTTTGTTAATTCTTCCATAGCTTCTGATAGTTTTTCTATATTACCTATCATTCTACTTAATAATGCGGTTTGTTGTTCTTCAAATGGATTCTACATACTCAAAAGAAACACAACAAAATCAAACCAAAGTCATGAGTTAAGTAACAAGGTTTTACCAAGAAGAGGAATGCTTCAACTTTACCTGCATCTTTGATTTCTTGTGGATTTCAAAAGCTCGATTATGTGGATGAGAATGATTTCAGATCTTTCAAAGGATGCATGGATGGATGGAACTCATGAGATCGTGATCGGGTAAAGTGTGCAAGACTCGAGTCCATTCACGGGGCTTTAGTTTCACGTTATGTACCGTCCCGACCTCTATTATTTGATTTTGCCCCACCCTGGTCCGGTGTTTGACCCGACCCGATCCACTCTGTCTGTGGTGAGAGTATCGGATCATTGAATTTGATTTTCTGTGTCTCTGTGTCTCTGTGTCTCTGTGTTGAGTGAGTGTCTTATCAAAACTTACTACATACCGTATTACTATTAGCCATCTCTTGGTTATCATCAACTACATCTTCTTGTCATCAACTCTCTTCAATCAGTCGACCTTCATTAGGTTAGTGCTCAATTCACTTCGATCTCCGACTATCATCGGCATCCAGTACTCATCTCACTCAAATTAGATCATACGAAGCGACTTTTCATTACTAAAGGTCTAATCCATCCTATCGATCGATCAACCGCTCTACTCATCTCCAGGTTAAACTTTTTGGGAATTCGGATATCATGAATCCAAACGCAAACTCATTTCAAGGTTTTCGAACGAACGCTAACACCTTTCAACCAGGTGCAGT
This sequence comes from Melampsora occidentalis, assembly GCA_002157085.1. NCBI lineage: Eukaryota > Fungi > Basidiomycota > Pucciniomycetes > Pucciniales > Melampsoraceae > Melampsora > Melampsora occidentalis. The sequence goes on along the minus strand of MWRL01024882.1, from coordinate 3,544 downwards.
TCCACCCGGCTCTTCAAACCCACCTCCAGATGGTCAACCTCAGTCTCAGTATGGCGGATTTCAACAAGGACCAGGTTATGGTGGTGCTTATCCACCACAAGGAGGTCCCAATCATGGCTATCAGCAACACTACCAGCATCCTCATCATCATCATCAACAAGGCTATGGACAACACCAAGCTTACAATAATCAATATCCCGGTGCTTACGGTGGCCAGCAACAATTTCATCCTCCCCCTCACTCCTATGGTTATCCTCAACAGCAGTACCAACGTCCTCAACAACATCAAGCACCCGATAATTGGGAAGATCCTGTGCCACGTTCCTCAGCTCCCGCCGCTCCACGTGCCAACCCGGCCACCAATTCTTCACCAGTAGTGAATGCGAACGGAGGCAAGACTATCTCTTTGGCATCTACCACTCGACCAAAGCCTAGCGCTCCTGGGGCTGGAAGTGTTGATAAGCCTGCAGTGATGTCTTTGAGTATCGGAGGCTCTAAGAAGAAAGACACCCCGCCTGCTAAACCGGTGGTCGAGAAGAACAGTGCACCAACCAGTCGAACCCAAACCCCTGCACCCACCAACAAAAAAGTGATGTCTAATCACAACTCACCTGGTTCATCCAACGTCAAGCCTGTTGTTCAGTCCGATTCCGCCACTTCGACTCCTCCTGCTCAAGCAGAGCCTACTCGGACACCACAGGAGAGTACGGAATCCTCCACGAGCGAAAGTACTGGAAAAGTGATCACTATGGGAGAAGTACGACGACATGTGAAAGATGCAGATGCGATCAAATCCGAAGTGGAAGCAGCCGTTGATGAAGAAACATTACGAGATCTCTACGAAACCAAAAAAGAGAGTGAAGTGAAAGAAGAAGGCAAGACGCATGTGAACATCGTGTTTATCGGACATGTAGATGCAGGCAAATCGACCATGGGAGGTAACATATTATATTTAACTGGAATGGTCGACAAACGAACGATGGAGAAATTGGAAAAAGAAGCCAAAGAAGCTGGAAGAGAATCATGGTATCTTTCATGGGCCTTAGATTCCACAATACAAGAAAGAGCTAAAGGAAAAACGGTGGAGATCGGACGCGCTTATTTCGAGACGGATAAAAGACGATATACGATTCTAGATGCACCTGGACATAAGACTTATGTGCCTGCTATGATTTCAGGTGCAAGTCAAGCTGATATTGCGATTTTGGTCATTTCAGCTAGGAAAGGTGAATTCGAAACTGGATTTGAAAGAGGTGGTCAAACTAGAGAACATGCGATGTTAGTGAAAACTACAGGAGTATCAAAACTGATTGTGGTGATCAATAAGATGGATGATATTACGGTCGAATGGGATCAAGCTCGATTTGATGAGATTATTAATAAATTAACACCTTTCTTAAAAGGAACTGGGTTTAATCCTACCAAAGATATCACTTTTATTCCTGTTTCGGGTTATACGGGAGGGAATATTAAGGATAAAGTGAGCAAGGAGAAATGTCCTTGGTACGAGTAAGTGATGATCAGCTTGTATGATTCGAAGCTTTTACCCTGACTGATGACTTTGCTTTAACATTTTGTGGGTTTTTTCCAGAGGTCCTCCTCTTCTAGAGTTATTAGACAATATGCAACTCTTAGATCGAAAATACAATGCTCCTCTGATGATGCCTGTCTCTGAGAAATACAAAGATATGGGAACTGTAGTTGTAGGTAAATTAGAATCAGGCAAAGTTTTAAAGGGTGATACTGCCTTGATGATGCCTAACAAGGTGTGCATTTCTCAAATCTTCCAAAAACTTCATGTGTTCAAATCCTGATGATCTCTTTACTGGTTCCGATAGACTACGGTTGAAGTTTCAGCCATTTATAATGAAATGGAAGATGAAGTTCCTAGAGCTTTGTGTGGTGACAATGTTAGGATTCGATTGAAAGGAATTGAAGATGAGGATGTGGTAAGTCATTCATCTGTCCCGATTACTTCTCTGAACCTTTCTCGATCAGTCCATCAATCTCATCATCACAAATCTTGCACTTCTTTAAAACAGTTACCAGGATTCGTCTTAACAGATAGCATCAAACCAATCCATACCGTCACCAAATTCGAAGCTCAACTAGCGATTTTAGATTCGAAAAACATTATATGTGCAGGATACGGAGCAGTGATGCATGTTCATACACTTGCAGAAGAATGTACGCTTTCAGCTCTTTTACATTATTATGATAAGAAATCAGGTAAGAAGTCTAGAAGACCACCTCAGTTTGCTAAAAAAGGGATGAAGGTGGTTGCGTTACTTGAGATGGCTGCTCCGATTTGTGTTGAAACGTGAGTTTTGCCAATTGTTATTGAAAAAAATCATCGTTGAATAATACTTTCCATTAACAACATATGTCTTGCTTGGTTCTTGAATGATGATCTGTTGGAAAACATCAGATTCAAAGATCATCCTCAATTAGGTAGATTCACCTTGAGAGACGAAGGGAAGACGATTGCGATTGGAAAGATTACGAAATTAATCGAACATCAAGATGAACTGGCTGGGATGGCTAAATTGAGTGTCGCAGGAACAAATGTTAATAATCCAACTCCAGCTGGACCTACAACATAAATAGCTCCTCTCATCCTATATTCCATTTTTGATAATGTGTTTATTATTTGTTTGTCTCTTTAAATATGATCTACTGGTTTTTTTTGGTTAGGTTTAACGTTTCTCTGATTCCATTACCATTCAACACTACTATCACCACCACTACCACCATCACCATCACCACTTGTAATTCCTGGGCCTGTTTACATCTCGTTTTCTTTTACTAGATTGATATTGGTTCTTATAAAATGAAACGTCACTATGTATGGGAAATGAAAGATAGTAAAAATGTGTTTAGGAGTGTTTTATTGAATGTTTTGATCAAGAATACGTTGATTAAGAAGAGTAATTTCCTAGGACTAAACTCCTACATTCATCAAACTCATTCACCTCATTGCTTGAAATCTTGGCTCTCAATCTTATGTATGTCCATGAGTCAGTTAAAAGTCCAAGTTCGAAGTTTTTTGTTGTGGGGTGAAAAGGAAAAGTTTCAAAGTGAAGGAAGACATCAACTTGATTTTTTGAGGTTGCACGCCGAAAATCGACGGTAGCCACTGGTATCCCTGGTCTGGTCCCTGGCTTGTACAAAGCCCCTCTTCAAGAGCCCTTTGGCAAAAGATAATCGAGGAATGAAGAACCTATTCTCTCCCATCATCTGGTTGCCTCATATTGCTCCTCAGAGTCACATAGCTCTGCATCCCCATGGTCTTGGGCCATACCATGCACCACACCTTGGGTGGGTTCGGATTTCTGCCTGTGCATCGCCTTGCAGTTAGCTTATCAAATCCCGCGAGGGACGCCGCGAGAGGGGATTTGTTAAGCTAACACTCAGATTTAAATTTAAACATCTCGTACGTCATTGACTCAACTAACTGGATTTGAGTTGATTGATCATTTTGCCACAATTGTTAATGATTTAGTGGAGCATCGAGGAGGGTGTTGTGCAATCATGTGGGTCATGC
>KZ147308.1:560-13159 GCA_002157085.1 Melampsora occidentalis | reverse complement strand
TTCTGCCGTTTAACTCTTTAGCGGCTGTACTTACTTTTTCAAGTTCAAGCACCAGGGAGTTCGAGGCGAAATATATTTTTAGCTACACGTTGATACAGTCTGATCATCAGAGAGCACATGCCAAGTTGAAGATAAGATGAGACTTCATCAGAGATACTCTGACATACTCTTCCTGCGACGAACCGTCTCCTGGTGCTCTATCCGCACATCTCTGACGAAATCCATTCAGACTTGCTATATTGACCTCACAGAGATTGTCGCCGTCGCTGTGGTAAGCACTTTTGCAATTTCTCTCGTTACCCTCAGCAATCATCTAGACATCAGTCTGCAGCCCTCGAGCCATTCTTTCCGCCCCCACACATGGCGTCATCTTGCTAATGTCTGTCCCCTTACTCATCCCGGATTACATCACTTTTTTAACTGGTTGCTAGCCAATTGACCAGTGATATGACTCCAGTTTTCGGTTCACCCCCAGATTCAGAAAGGTCAGACGCACTCGGTTTCATGAAGGAGGATCTCTATGGGATCGCCGACCGTCAAGAGCAGAGTGAAGTGTGTCCTTTTCGATACCTGCCATTGGTGCAATAACACGTGATGAACACTTCTGTATCCCCAGCTAGACGCTTTAGCCGAGAAACAGGCGGTTTGGAAGCTTGATTTAGCGTTAGTCAACTTGTATGAACCGGGATGTACCGCAAGTGATGCTGACGATGTCATTGAGTGCGGCCTTTCGAAACAGAGTGATACCCGTTATGTCGTTGTTCTACTTCCTCAGCTTTCTTGACCGTTCGAATCTTGGTTTGTAGCGATGGGCTATACTATAATAGTATCTAATCAATAACTGATGACAGGGTCACGACTTCAACTTTGCAGGAAATGCTCGGGTCGCAGGTAAATTGAAGCGTACACAAGCTTGTTGTTTACTCGAATTGAACGTGCGCCTTTTGCAAATCAGGACTTCAAGAAGGTCTTGGGTTATCGGACCACCAGTACTCTGTGGCATTGACAGTAACATTCATGTAAGCAATTGGCTTGGGGATGAAGGACCATAGCATTATACCATGTCCAAATACCTGCCGTCGACTCATCCGCCGCTAATTCCATGTCTTCTCCCGTCGAGTCTGTAGACCGTATATAGTAGGCTTCCTTTATTTCCTCAGGTTTATGACTAGTCCACTGTCACTGACCAAGCTTGCTATCAGGCGACTGAACTTCCTGCAAATTTGTACCTCAAAAAGATTGGCCCCCACATCTTCCTACCAACGATTGTAACGTTATGGGGCGTCGTCACGACGTTTCAAGGATTTATCACATCTTATGGCGGTCTGATCGCATCTCGGTCAGTCTCACCTCCGACCTATAACGATCATCAAACATTTCTCAACTGATATTCATCCCATGAACACCTGAATTGCAGGTTTTTCCTTGGTTTAGTCGAAGGTGAGCTATTCAGTGCACACGATCCAGCTTCAATCTAACAGACATCCATCTTTCGCTGCGATACATAGGAGGACTGTTTCCGGTGAGCTGCGATAAAATCCTTTTTCTCTACTCCCGATACAGAAACTGACCAACTCGTTACAACAGGGAATAGTCTTGTATCTTTCAACCTTTTATACTCGGTAAGTAAAGTTTTTCTCGATGGTTGTGATGGGCTTCTCAGTCATATGGGTTTGTCTACCCTGTTCCTTGGCCGTGACAGTCGCGAATTGCAGCTGCGCATTGCGTTGTTCTTCTCTGCCGCCTCTTTGTCAGGCGCCTTCTCGGGTTTGTTGGCATATGGATTGATTCGTATGGATGGAGTGGGAGGCAAGCCGGGATGGGCTTGGATCTTCATTGTGTGTATCCTTGCTTTCAATTTTTCGCTCAGCTCATCATGTGGGATTCTCAAACATCAGTCTCACCTAATTTCCTATGTGATCAATCCTCAAGGTCGAAGGTTTATTTACGGTTCTATGTGGTATCTGTGGCTTTTTCATTATCCCTGCTACACCTACTGCGACCCGCTTCTTGGACGCAAAACAAAAAGAGTCAGTTCTGTCCGCTTGAATCTCAACTAGGTCATTAGATGTCAGGAGTTTGATGATTGCCAAGGAATTTATGTTGTGTCCAGAATCATAATGCGACGTTTGGAGAGAGATCAACCATTGACAACCATCAATGAACAGTTTTCGTGGTGCGAAGTGTGGGCATCACTCAAGAGCCCGCACGTTTTATTCAGTGTCGTGACGTTGTTTGTATCCGGAACTGCCCTTTACAGTCTGGCGTATTTCCAACCAACCAGTTGCGTCCGAGTTAAAACCTTCTGATTGCATCATGCCACTCACATGACTGCTAACATGGCTTGCTTTGCTATTTTTTGATACAGTTATCAACAGCGTAAGTTACCATCTTCCCTAGTGCCACATATGCCATACTAAAACCCTTTCCTTTATGCACAGCTTGGCTACGATTCACACAGGACACAGTTGATGAGCGTACCCCCCTTCGCGGTAGCTTTTGTTGGTAAATCGATTTTGCTCAGTCTCTAAATTCATACCTATCACTCATTTCATGGACTATCCCATCAGTCATGTTGGTGAGTGCCTATATTTCAGATCGCTTTGAAGCCAGAGGGGCCACGACATGTGGGGGTGCAATCCTCGGAGTAAGCAAAAGTCTGAATTCGAAATCCCCCTGTTATTCATGAGATGTGCAATCAGTGACTGATTGTTACTCATTTGGTCTTCATCTTCGATGCTTGATGTCAATCATCAGTTGATTGGCTTCATACTATTTCTTATCGCGGATCCGTCTCAGACGAAGCTCAAATACGGCTCATTATTTTTATCTCTACCTGGAATTTACTGCATACCCCCTTCTTTGGCTGCCTGGCTATCTAATAATAGCTTCGGTCATTATCGGAAGGCTGTCTCCATTGCCATTGGATTTGTTTCCTGTAATGTTGGAGGTGTCTTGAGTACCTGGGTAAGTTTATCTTATTCGGTCTCCTAGACCTTAAAGTTATCTATTTAACGTCGCCGCTTGATTATTCCTCGCCGCTAGCTTTTCCCTCGTTCAGAGAAACCCCAATTTCGTAAAGCCACCATCATCAACATCACATTGTGAGTATGTTCAGTCTATGAGACGAGTTTTGGTTGTTCCCTGCCTACCATCCCAATGATTGTGGTCCCTGCAATAGGATTAACGTATCTGACTGTTACTCTTGCATTTTCCAATCCGTCATCAATTGCTTTAGCTCGAGTATCGCTGTTATCTCTACTGTTCTGAACCTGTGTTGGCTTCGTTATGCCAACGGTCGAAAAAAGACTAAGCGAGCTCAATTGCTCAAGGACTATCAGCTGGATACAAGCCAAACTTTAGTTAATTCTGCAGAAAGTATTCGCGCGTGGAAAGAACTTGGGGATCGGCACCCCGACTACATCTACGAATATTGAACGTTGATGCTCACATCGTGATTACGCTATAACGACGTGATCTCTTCTGAGATCCACACAATTTCTGGAATTGAGAGTGTTTTCCACGATTTGTATATTTACTCATTTTATCACGCTCTTCGCAAGTTTAGGTACTTACTCTTCCATCTTAGTTTTTCTCCTACTCTTCCATCTCATTGGTTCTTGATAACTCTTGCATATATTTTATGAATTTACCTTACCATAGATTGTTTCACAAGACTTATGATTTTGTTTCAGAAACCCTGAGATTCTGCTGTGAAGTAATGCAGCATCCAAAACACCAGCTATCTTGAACATAGTGCACAATCCGCCTTGAGTTCGATTCTTATGGCACACGCTACTGTAAAGCTTTCATTGTCCTATGAGATTGATTACAAATTCAAGTCAACAGACAAGATCAGGACCAGAGTTTTCTATCCTCACGGCCAGGTAAAAAAAATGAGACTCTACTACGCCCCTCATGCTGTGTATTCGGATTCAAATGATCCAATGTCAGGTATCAGCATTGTGAGACTTGCTAAACCCCTCTTGGGTCCAATCAGGTCCAATCCCACACATCCTATGATCACTTTTCCACACCACACCAACCTCAGCCTCGCTCGGGATAGAAAGCTTGACTGGTATTGTCACCAGATCTCAAAAGAAAAGCGTAAGCGAACGTCGATCAGGGTAGACAAGCTCGGCCGATTCCTTTTTGCTCATTCATACACTGATGAATCGCTCCCGAGGTTATTTACGAGTCATGAATAACAATATACCCGATGATGGTAAGGACACAGGGGCTGAACAGTGCATTTTCTTTATTTTTGACTTCTGCTTGACCAATCACAGCTGTGTCAACAATTATGATGAACAAGGTATTGATGATTGTGAGATTAAGATTGAAAGGAAATTTGGTCTAAGAATTGAATGAGCATACAATAGGCAGTTGATTCCTGAGCTAAGAGTGAAAGCATACAGTTGTTTCAGAAAAGCTTGACCGATTTTCGCCCACAAAACTCGAGCAAATTGGCGGGAAATTGTGACAAGCTTTTCTAAAATGACTGTATCTTCGAGACGATATGATTAGCGACAATGCTGGCATCGCGAGAGAGAAAAGGTGGAAGGAAAGATGAGAATGATCATATAACGAAGAGAGAAACCAGTTCGATGGTCAGCCGGCTAGGTTGACCATTTATCGAACTATGCGAACACTCACCAAGTTGATGCTCATCCGACTGTCAGGTTTTCGAATGATCGGAGCCAGTGACTTTTTCAAGTTCACATATGGGGGGACGCTGAGTATAACGAGCAGGTCGAATGCTTCGATAACTCCTCTCCTCGGCATTAGCTTGCACAACTGATGAGGATTTGGGAGGTGATGCCGAGTGGAGGACTATGTTGTGGCCCAATCGTGTATTACGACAGAAAGGACTTGCCGTATAAGGCCGAATTCCGGCAGTGTCTCAAATTGCACACTCCGTTGAACTTGGGTACAGTCAAAATTGATTACGCGGTCGGGAGTTTGTGGAGTATAACTTGGGATTCCTTGGAACTGGTTGGAAGGCTGATCCAGACAAAGTCTCTGACAGTCACCGTCTCTAAGTCAACCTCGCTCCGAATCAAAACTTTCACCTTTTCACGACCTCCCCAGGAGGCTTTAGAGCATTGTGATACACAGGAGAATGCGAGCTAGCGAGTAAGTATTTTTAGCAAATACAGTCAAGAAATATAACACATCAGAGAGCACAAGCAAAACTGAAGTTAGATGCAAGTACTCAGATAGAGTTGTTTTATAGAGTTGTTTTATGACAAACCCTCTCTGAGTGCTCTGCGCACACATCTCTGACGCTTTCCACCAAAGTTTCAATATTCGAAGCCTCACAGAAATTGTCACCATCGCTGGGGTAAGCATCTTTGCAATCTGTCTTCGTCCGGACCCGATGATGGCTCAGATCATGCTTTCTCTTCATCAATACTGCATTCATGGGCGTTCACTCATGCCTGTCTACCTACTCATGATGTATCAAATCGCTTTTTGAAACCGGTTGCTAGCTGTTGCTAGCCGTTCCATCTGTTATATGGCAACCCATCACTCAATTGTCGGTTCACTTCCAGAGGCAGACAAGACGGGCGCACTTGGGTTTACAAAAGACGATCATTATGGGATCTCCAACTGTCGAGAGAAGAGTCAAGTGTGTACCAGTTTTGATTCTTGCTGTTGGTGCGATAAAATGTAATGAATACTTCTGCATCCTCAGCTAGATGCTTTAGCCGAGAAACAGGCAGTCTGGAAACTTGATCTAGCGTTAGTCATCTTTATGGATCGGATGTCCCGCAAATCATACTGACAATGTCCTTGAATGAGACCTTTTGAAACAGAGTGGTCCCGATTGTATCCTTGTTCTACTTCCTCAGCTTCCTTGACCGTTCAAATCTTGGTTCGTAGCGTTGGTTTTTCACATGATCCCGCTTGATTTTTAACTGATGACGGTGTCACGACTTGAACTTTGCAGGAAATGCTCGGGTTGCAGGTATATTGAAGCCAACGATTTTCTCGACTACTAGCTACTCAGATTAAAAGTTTGCGTTTTGTGATTCAGGACTTCAAGAAAGTCTTGGGATGTCGGACTATCAGTACTCTGTGGCATTGACAGTCACATATATGTAAGCAATTGATTTGGCGATGAAGCACCGTAGCATTATACCATATCCAAATACCTACCGTCAGATCATCGTCAGCTGATGGTTCTGATTTGATGCGCTTTCCCTCCGAACCCTCATTAGTCCGTATATAGTAAGTTGTCCTTGCTACCTCGAGTGATGATCACTGCCGCTGACCGAGATTGCTACTTAGATGGCTGAACTTCCTGCGAATCTGTACCTCAAAAAGGTTGGCCCCCACATCTTCCTACCAACGATTGTAACGATTTGGGGTATTGTAACCACGTTGCAAGGACTTATCACCTCTTATAGCGGTCTAATTGCGACTCGGTCAGTTCAAGTCGTACCTTCAAATCATGGTATTTAGGAATAATTATCAACTAATATTGATCTCATAAACACATGGATTACAGCTTTTTCCTTGGTTTAGTCGAAGGTGAGCTATTCACTGTAGATGGTTTGGTTCAATTCTGACAAACATTCATCTTTCCTTGGAACAGGAGGACTGTTTCCGGTGCGCTGTGACAGAAGCATTTTGCCCCACTCTCGATACAGCAATTGACCAACTTCATCACAACAGGGCATAGTCTTGTATCTTTCAACCTGTTACACTCGGTAAGTTAGGTTCATCTCCATGAGTTACTACAGGCTTATCATTTGTTGTGCCTTTTTACGACAGTCGTGAATTGCAGCTACGTATCGCGTTCTTCTTCTCTGCAGCCTCATTATCCGGCGCTTTCTCAGGTTTATTGGCATATGGCTTGATTCGTTTGGATGGAGCGGGCGGCAGGCCGGGATGGGCTTGGATCTTCATTGTTAGTATATTTTATTTCCTCTTGCATTCTAGCTTATCATTCTAGATTTACGATTGTCAGTCTCACACAAACTTCTCTGTGATCAATCTTTAAGGTCGAGGGTCTCTTCACCATTCTATGTGGGATTTGTGGCTATTTCGTCATCCCTGCCACACCTACTGCGACCCGACTGTTGAGCGTCAAACAAAAGGAGTCAGTTTCATCCTCTTGTATTTTGATCGAGTCATTGAGTGACAAAAGGTTGATGGTACCTAATTAAATCTTTTTTGTATTTAGAATCATATTAAGACGTTTAGCGAGTGATACGCCTACGGCAGCTCTTGATGAACAATTTTCCTGGTGGGAAGTGTGGGCATCACTCAAGAGCCCGCACGTTTTATTCAATGTCGTGACGTTGTTCGGATCTGGAACTACTCTTTACAGTCTGGCGTACTTCCAACCAACGAGTTGCGTCCAACAGCAAGCCTCTCATTGCATCAAATCACCCGCCATTGAATGCTGACATATTTGGCTTTGTATTCTTGATCTAGTTGTCAACAGTGTAAGTTATCTTCTTCGCTAGTGATGCCGCGGTACTCACATTTTGTCTTTAATCTACAGCTCGGATACGATTCAAACCGAGCTCAGCTGATGAGTGTACCTCCCTTTGCCGTGGCATTTGTTGGTATGTCATTTTTACCCAGCTTTTACATTCCATAACTTATGCTATAGATTTTACCATCAGTCATGATGGCGACTGCCTATGTTTCGGATCGCTTTGAGGCCAGAGGGGGCACGACGTGTGGAGGTGCAATCCTCGGAGTAAGAAAACCTTGAACTCACAAAAATTAATTCCATTTGTGAGATGATTACCGACAATGACTGATCGATATTTAACTTATCTTCCCTTCTGAACCCAAACATAAATCATCAGTTGATTGGCTTCATCATATTTCTTGCCTCGAATCCCTCTCAAACGAAGCTCAAATACGGCTCATTATTTTTATCTGTACCTGGAATTTACTCCATACCACCTTCTTTGGCTTCCTGGCTATCTAACAATAGCTTCGGTCATTATCGGAAGGCTGTCTCAATTGCTATCGGATTCATTTGCACGAATCTTGGGGGTATTCTAAGTACTTGGGTAAATGTGTCTAATCTGCTCTCCTGGATTTCAAACTTGCCTATCTAACGTCGCCCAAAATCGATCCTTTTGCAATTTCAGCTTTTCCCTAATTCGGAGAGTCCCCAATTTCGTAGAGCTACCATTATAAACATCACCTTGTGAGTTTATTTGAGCTATGGAGTGCTGCTTATGTTTTGTGGTTCCCCTGCCCGTAAACGATTCTGGTCGCTGCAGTAGAACTCGTATGCCTGACTTCTCTCCTTTCCTTTCACAATCCTCCCTCAATCAACTTAGCTCTAGCATCATTGTCATCTTCACAATTTTGAACATGTGTTGGCTTCGTTATGCCAACGTTCGAAAAAAGACTAGGCGAGATAAATTGCTGTATGGTTATCAACTCGACACAAGCGACGCTGCTGTCAATTCTGAAGAAAGCATTCGTGCATGGAAAGAACTTGGAGATCAGCATCCCGACTTCATTTATGCATATTAAAAATTGATTTTCAAACCATTATTTCGCTGATAATACAACCACATTATACCTTGTTAAATGCTCTTATAGTGGAAATTTGAAGTAAAGACCACATCACATATTAATCTTATCAGTTTCCCGAGTTCTTTGCACATCTACATACCCTTTCACGTGATCAGCTGTCCCGAATGGAGTGATCAATCAAGCTTGAATTCACATTTGGTGGCAGCCAAATTTACATTAACCAGAACCTGAACAAACACATAGTGCTTCCTCTTTTGTCAGAATCACACAGCGTATTGTTTTGTATTGCCTCATGTATTTAGATCAAGCTGCCATGGTAACTTGAGAGCAGCATCACAGTTTTCCATTCTCATATGACAGCCTGTTAGTGTTCTTTCTCATACAGAATCTCGGTCTGGTCACTTTAAGATCACTGAACAGACGAGGGTCTTGCCCCCATATCTGACATGAGTCACACCTATTGCAAGGAAAATTATCGGCACTACAGGACCAGAAAAGCCTTTTGTATCCTGAAAGCTCAAAATACTTCTTGATTTGACGCATATAGCCTCGCGATAACTACAAATGCATCTGTTTTCATCCTCGTAAATATATATTTTCTCGTTCATTAGCTTGAGAATATAGGATATCAGCAGACTTTGACTTCCTGACCTTGAAGGCCGCATCGAATGTGATATAGATACCAGCAGTTGTGATGCGATATGTGACGTCGAAAGCAGCCTTTTTGGAAATACTACAAAACAAGGCATTTCCTAGGTCAAAATTCTCACATCAGAAGGGTCTCCTGAGAATTATTTCTATCAAAACTCGAGCTATGCAATGGTCTGAGAGGTGCCAGGCCTGCGATCCTAAGCTGACATTCATCCTACCGCAAAAGTCTCCATGTGCATCATGGCATTCATGCTAGAAAAAAAATCCGGTCTTGTCTTGTATTTCATCTCGAGTTTTCTAATCCAGTGAGGTCCTACGACGTTTTCTTGTTGTAGCATTCCCGAAACTATGTTCCTTTTAAACTTTTGCATACTCCTATTGTTTTGCGTCTGCTCACCAATCCTGGCATCAAATACTCTGATAGTACAATAAACATGCGAGACTTTGCGAGTCCTTCATGTTGCAACAGCTGATTCGGTACTGCGCACCCGAGCCACGCAAGAGCCCGATGTGGATGATCCGACAAGTTGCTGCCAGAGACTCAAACGGGTTCGCTCCGCTGCAGGAAAGTCTCGGGAGTCGAGAAGCCTTGTGGAACAGCACGATCATCAATTATCAAAAACTTCACTTCTTCCTCTAAATCAAAGTAGACCTTTGAAAACCTTACCCAGAAGACTGAAACCGTCAAGCTTCTGTGGTCTCATCAAATCAGAAGTAAATCAACCAGAAAGCAGTCTGCTGGAGATCCTGAGCAAGCTGTGTGGATCCATTGATCGATCTCACGTCGCATGCCCTGGTGTCACTCACTTTATCTCAGATCTGGGTCAGTCTTATTCAAGTTCAAATCCGGTGCTCGTTTCTCTCCTTATCTTGAATACATCACCTGTCTGACGTTGACAAAGTTTAATTATCCAGGCGGAAGTGTACCAAAGCTTTTCGTGCTCAAGGCTTGTCATGTTTACACTATGGCACATCATCACTCTTAGCCCCAGCTTCGCCTGCCATTTTGTCACTGGACCCCATGCAATCTAGCCATGGTGGTGTGCAAGAATCTATTTCGAACAAAAATTGTCTCGATATTGCCTCTGATAACGTTGAAGATTGGACGTCACCAAGATACGCCCACCTTCCTTTCCGGCCCGATTTTTCACTCTTCGAGCCGCTTGAACAGATCGATCATGTCGTATTAGAAAAGGAAAATATTCTGGATGATTCGATCTTGAATCACAATACTAATGTTGCCTTATGTGAAAGATTGGTGGATTTGATCAAGACAGATTTGATAGCAGCTGACGAGTTGAGATTGCATATTTCGAATCATCGCATCGAATTACCTGCCGATCAAAATATCATTCAACATTGTTTCGGGCTCTTAATGCGCTCGAAGGATGTCCATGGATACTTGGAATGGATCAACATCGTACCAGACTCTGAGCTCCAACGGATGATCTCAAAGGAGCGGGATTCAATTTTTGATCAACATCTTAAACAGATTCTATGCCTTATTCCATCTAGCTTTGCTACAATTCGCCGGTTCTTCGAAACGCTCGTGCTCAAGGGATGTTTAACTGATCGACTGATTCGGACAGCTGTCAGTCACTTGGTCAGAACTCAACCGCCACAGTCGGTTCTTGAATTTCACTACGACGCCGTGCAGAAGATATGTGATCTGTCTACCAATTCTAGCAACCCGGATGTTTTTCTAGGATTATGCACCAAATTATACAATCATACCATCTTGCAGTTAGCGAACCAAAGGCACCTGTCTGAAGCGATAGAGCTTGTGAACGAGTCTTGGAATCCGGTTCCTGATTCTCCACCTTTTCGTAAAAAAATATCACCATCTACATACCGAGTTTTGGCCGATCAACTGCTTTTACTGGTGGCTGATGAGCAAGGAAGTGGGCGAACAGATTGGAGTCATCATTTGGAAAGCGTGCTCTCAAGTTGGAATTTGAGCAATCCGATCGGTCTCGAAAGCTGGCTGACCTCGTCAGACAATGTTTCGAAATTACCTCATGAAAGTCGCTTAACACACAAAGTTTCCCGATCTTACCCTCAATACCTCGATCAGACCGCAACATTATTGAGCGACGGAACCCATAGGATACAAGACTTGGCAGACATGACACATCGTCTAGTTTTGTACCTCAAGACGGTTCTGTCTCGTGGAAATCATGTCAAGTTTGTCAAATCCTCTCATATTGCCAACGTGATCCAAAAGATGTTATCACTTGGCGGTTCCTTTGAAGAAGCATCAAGACGGTGTGGTTACTGTGGACTCCATGAGGATGAAGAGCAATACCTAAAGTCTTTGGTCTTTGATCATGATCAACTTGGATTGTTTTTGAACAAGGTACATACCACCGGTGAAAGTTTGGAATTCGAAAATCAACTTTTATTACCAATCTCGGTGAAGTTTCAGTCAGACGTCATACTTTTGTGGGCACATAGTTGGATGATTTATTATCAAAGAAATAAACAATATGCTCGCGTGATTGATATTTTCTTGCAATACTTTATACCACTGGGTGTTGATCGTGAAATCCTCAATCCGAGCCGGTCTGAGGCAGCAAGCTCTTCAATTGAGATTGACATCCAAACCAGCTCGGTACCACTCATTCATCCCACTACTGGGGTTTTGACGGTTCTTTATGATTCGATTCTTCACACAAGACCTACCAAGTTTGCATCATCAATCCTTCGTTCGTTTCTCCGACAAATTCCACCATCATCAACCTCAAACTCTGATCGCACCGCTGGCACAGTTTTAGAAAATGCCGGCCTCTCATCAACCCAAATTGGATCTTCAATTCGATCTAATCGATTGCAACCCAACTCGGCCTCTTTTCAACCTTTTATACGAGCTTTCTTAAGAGTTGGAGATGTAGAAAAAGCTTTGAATCTTTTGATTGAGATGCAGCAATACATTTGTGCTTCGTCCAACAACCTTAATCCAGAAGAAGGCGTATGGATAGACCTTTTAGAATGGTGTGCATCTCAAAGTGCTGGACCGATGACTGGATGTACTTCTAGAGGTGATCGGAATTGGGGTATCAATAGAAAACGAAAGAGGTTAGGATGGAGTGGAGAAATGAAGGAACGATTGGTTTATTCTGTACTAGAACGATTTGTTCAACAAGATCAAAGGATCAATAGACCAATACCTGATATGTATCAACCTTCAAGCTCAATTAATCCATCAAACTTGATTCCCAAACTTTATTCTCAACATTCTCATTTTATTGACTTTTATCTTGATCAACTTCATTGGAATACTTTACATAAAAAAGATCTAGGAAGTTGGTCATACCTTAGTTTAAAACTTTTGAAACGAATTCAAGCGGGATTTCAAGTTTGTGGTAATCGTAGAGGAACCAAGATTTTAGATCGATTGTTATGTTGGCGTAAAGGGATGGAGATGAAGTGAA
>MWRL01024852.1:0-14553 GCA_002157085.1 Melampsora occidentalis | reverse complement strand
CCGACAAAATACTCAAATGACACCTTTGAAATCATCGGGGCCAGATTCATGATTTGAGCACGAGGGTAACAACCACCACCTAGTGGCTTTTGCGGATAATTTAATTAAAATACACTTTTCTTTTGGACATCCTTTCTCATAGGTCTTTTCCAATCAAAAATACCTAAAAGTATCATTGGTCATAGTTCTTAAATTAGGTCATAATCTTATGTAATTCTTTTGATGAAAAAATGGTGTAAGCGATTAGAGATCTTCTTCTATTAAAAATACTATCATGGCCTTTATGATGATTCTGGTTGATTGTAAGCGTATCAATTCGAAGATCAACTCTTAAATCTTCAATATAATGGTTTGTGAAAAGAAACTTACTGAATGTGTAGGTGCTATACAAGCAGGAATAATCATACATTCTGGAAAGTTGAGATCCAGTAAAACCAACCAAACAATCAAAGATGGCATTAACCAAGTCATCGTCATCACAGGCAACTCTTGCAAGACTCGTGACAAGAAAGTTTAGGTCAATCAATACCTGAGAAGGAAAATTAAATTGGATTGTGTGAGTATCTTTTTATTTGATCAATCAAAGCCTCATTAACTGTAAATCAATTCGCGTCAAATTGATATGTCTTTGATTTTCTTCTCGTCAATTGTGACCTAATTTGATATTCACATCTTCAATTTAAAGAATACATACTTTGTGTTCTTGAAATTGAAAATCATGAGGTTCATATCACCTCCCTGAATGCAAGTGATGAAAGAGATTGAGCCAAAGAATTCAAATGTTAGACTCCTATCAAGTTGATGAGTCTGGCCCCGACAGAATCAAGGTGTTTTGGCGAGTTTCAGGTCGGAGCCAGACTCAAATCGCTAGCGATTTGAGTCTGGCCCCGAGGATTGACCGGGGTGTTTTGGCGAGTTTGAGGTCGGAGCCAGACTCAAATCGCTAGTGATTTGAGTCTGGCCCCGAAAGAACCACGGTGTTTTTGCGAGTTTTTAGTCGGAGCCAGACTCAAATCACTAGCGATTTGAGTCTGGCCCCGAAGCTGAACAGCAATAATGCCTCGGATTGCTTGCCGCAGCAAGCAACATTGGGCCGGATCGCAGTATACAACTCCTGTCACCTGTCACACGTCAATTCAATCCACGTTCAACTCAATACCAACTGAATACCCTCCGTCATACAGTTCATCCACCCCATTCTCACCATTTCACACTCATCACGTCTTTCAATAATCAAACGGTAATTTAGTTTCAAAAGGCAATCATTGGTACTTTTCATTTCACGGATTAGATATTCGCTAGTTCAATAAGTCGATAACCGGTATTTTTCGTTTCTTTTTTGTTTCACGGATTTTTTGTTTCACGGATTGTCAATTCAGTAGGTATAGATAGAATTTCAATTCGGTAAGTATAGTGAATCAATTCCCTTTGATCATCATTCAATTGATTGCAGCTAACTTATCAAGTCTTTACCCAGGTGTCTTCGAAACACTTCACAAACTATTGTCATATTTGAAAAACTATCACAAACTTCCGCACAAACTATAGTCATATTTGAAAAACTTTCTATTCAATACTAACTCATCATTACCCATCAAACATTTCGAGAACTTCATAACTTGGTCAATAAAAAATCTAGCAAAATACATTCACATCATATATTTGTTGAATTATCAAAACCTTCATCATCAAAGTATCACCATCAAATCATTTAAGATCAAAGGTTATTTCAATTGATAACAGTTCAAATTCAATAGAAGATTATTTCGGAGGATAACCATTCAAATTCAATCGACTCCATTAGCCACGGAATTTGATTTAGTATTACAATTAAACACCAACCTGGCCGATTTCAGCTCTTTCTTTTCCTTCATCATACAGTCCGCCTACCCAATTCAACCTTGCAAAAATTGTTCATTGGAACACGTCTCAATTAGGATGTAAGTCCCAAGAATACGTCTTTCATAAAACTGGATACCTTTCTAATGTTTGTTTCTCTTTCCGCAAATCATTCTTTAGATTTTAGCTCGAATCTCAATATCGCGAGTGTTTCCATTTAAAATGCCCTCCAGCTCGATGGCAGATAGCAGCTCGGTTGCATCTTCTGACGCAGGCAGATTCGAGGGAGCAGGCCAACCGTCAACAGTGCCCCAGCTTTCCCAGCAGCCCCCAGGTAAGTTAGAACAGCCTCCATATTACAGATCACCTTCGGAATTTGAGATTGATAATTGATACTGACTTCGAGTTATCTCTAGCCTCTTTACCAAGGGGTACACGACAAGCTACCCCCCTTCTTACATCCCCCCAATCTACCATCTTGAATGGGACCCGGGTCTTCATTGAACGTGATCTTTACGAAGCCGAGTTGGACAATGACCTCCGCCTCTTTTTCAACCGCCTCGGCGAGCGACAGCTGACCCCCGAAATTTTCAATTCCTTTCAAGAAACTGCACGCCAGATTGAAGACACTCTCACGAGTCAGTCAATCCACCTTCAATACATATCATGATTGATTCTATAGCTGACCGGTTTTTTTGTCATAGGTCTTCGAGATGGAACATTCGTCAATCATCCTGATGGACTAGTCCATGTGGTTGGCCTTCTTTCCCCTGCACCAGGACCGCTCTTCACGCCTGGCGATTCAGAGCAACAACCGATTGTTGCGCTGACCCCTGATTCCAGCGCGAGCACTCCCAAGCAATCTAAGCCAAGCCAAAAAGGCAAGAAGAAACGGCCTAGAGACCCTGCTCCGAATTCACCAAACCAACAGGGTGCCTCCTCAGAGGCTGTCCCCCCACCAAAAAAACCCAAGCCAACTCAGGACGTAGCCCGAGTTCCCCCTCCTCGATTGGCTAAGCAAAAGGCTTCCGCACAGCCCGATTCCTACTCTGAACCTGAACTGGACGTGACTTCGCCGGATGCTGCTGCAGACCTATCTCACCACACTTCAAACATATTTTGCAATTCCGTAAGGAATTTTGATTTTTTTTGTCCAGAATTTTGATTACCAAAAAAATCAAAATCCTGCGACGGAATTTTGACGGAATTTTGACGATGTGACATAAAATCAAAATTCCGTGACGGAATTGTGACGGGATTGTGACGGGATTTTGACAGTGTTCATGGCTGTGGAAATAACCAAAATTCCGTGCCAGAATTTTGGGGGAATTCTGATGATGTGCGGGCCCATGTGCAGACAATCAAAATTCCACAACGGCATTGTGGCGGAATTTTGATCACATGCCCCGCCAGGTTGTGTGCCACTAAGTATTCCTACAACCACCAATCTAGATTTACACTGTGAACACACACACCTACACACACCCATCCACGTGCATGTACCTACTACACACTTGTAAGTCCCACTCCTTGTGCCTCACTACCGCCACTCGCCACTCGTTCCCTATAAATCGCCCGCCCACTGTCACCTTTGAATCACTCAGTATCAAACCACGCCCGTGCACTCTCACACCCGCCGAGTGCGCAGTGACTCCCTGCTGCTCGACTTGTTGACCCTCACCGTCTGCCTCCAAGACTCAGCATGCAAGGTAAACTTCATTGCCATTGCCTACGGTCGTGCCGTGATGTGATTGACTCGGCATTGTGCTGGGAGGCAAAGAAGACTTAAATTGCATATGCAAACATCAACGATTCCATTAGCTGTGGTGATCATCGACTTTACGCCTGGGATTTTATTTTTAAGGAGGTCGATTCACACTCAAGTGTGACATCTGATACTGCGATCGCATGATTACTCTGCTCGGTTCAGCCCAGAAGTACACAAAATGAACAAACATGTACACTCTGATACCTGGTCACACTGCTCGTCGCTTCAAATAGTCCAGTCTGCAGTTGCATGTAAGAATACTGAGACATATCAATGATGGCTTTTGGTTCATGAAGCTCAGGTACTCAAAGAAGTAATGAGGAGAAGAGCACAATAGATTACGAGACATACAGGTATATATACATATACAACAATCAAATTCAGGTACACTTCCTCTTGTCTTCCCAAAACAAAACAAACACACAATCACATTTTTGCCATGCATGATAATGATGAGCCAAATAAACTACAAACAACACGCTAAAACAATCATGTCTGTGTGGTAGGGCTGAGGTAAAACCCAGCTTCAAAAATCCCCCCTTACTCTTCAGCTCCGTTGGTTGTGTTGCCCATCATTCCTGGCGTTCCCGTCAACTACTGGAGTCACATCATACCTGGACCATCTGCTTGGTTTCCGTCTGCAGTATGCTGAACTGCCATCATCCCACTTGAAGTTCCTGCAGTCAACATTAATCGACCACCAAAGCCGGGACCAAAGATTGGTTTTGCGTCTACAAATGAACAGGATGCATGTAGGGTAAGAAAATGAAAGGAAAATGAAAGTTGGGTGATGGGGATGGACATGTTGCGTACTGTTGTCTTCTGATGCTTTTGCTAACATGACTGATAATTCCTTCACTTGGCATTCGAGTTGTTCAATTCGTTTAATCTGATCCCTTTGATCCTTCAATGCTTGTAATCGATAAGGCATCACATAATCGTTCCAAGCACTATGATCGACAATAAGTTACATCATCAATTAACAATTGCCATTTTTCACTTGAGAGTAAGGACTCACTGTCTCCATTGAAGATCTTCAACTATATCAGCTCGAATAAAATCATAACAAATAAACAGACAGGCAGCAAAACATTCCTTGTTACCAATCTTCACAAAATATCCAACCAATTCTTCTACAATCGCAGATGACGCAGATATAGCAGCAGTGATCATAGCCTCTTTAAATAATTCATCTTCTTTGCTAAGTGCAATTGATTCTTCAAACTTGTTATTCTTTGCATACAATAATGCACCTAGTCTTCGAAATTCTAATAATTCATGCGCTTCTAATCTTCTAGCTAAACTGAGTTGATCAAAGTTTTCATGAGTCGACAACAAGTCACGAAGTGTGGCGTAATCGCCTTCTTCTATCAACAAATCATGATATACCTCATTGATGGCAGGTAGATCCAGATGCTGAACCGCAATGAGATATGGCTTGATTAATGGTAGATGACCAGTCTGTTGAAACAAGTTCACAACTCGAGTGTTATCCAATCGGGTCATCAACACCGTCAATAAATCGTTCAACAAAGTAGGCTGTTCTTGTAAGTAAAATGACAATGACTTGTAATATAGCTCAACGTTGGCAACTACAAAGCAAAGACATAAAATGGTCCAGTCAGCATTCCAATCCGCTTGCAAGGGTGAATGGACTTCCAAACCTTTTACAATGACCTCTTTGAATTGGATGTGGTCCCATGCATCAGCAGATCTCTCAATCATGACAAGTACGGCATTATCAAACTCTTCACAATGAACGTGCAGGAAGACCAACTCCAACCAAAGATGAGCCTGTTCAGTGGCGCAGATGACCTTAGGGATGTTGATTCTTGACAAAAAGCACTTCAGATGCTCCATGAGTCGGGCTGGCTTATACTTAGCATAGAGAATTGAAAGCTCGGTAAACATGCCCATATGAGCGCGTTCCAGACCCTCATGTCGATATATCAAAAGTAGATGACATGTTAGTGTTAAAGCATTGAGTCGATCAAGTGAACGGATGACATCACTTACCATACCCGCTTCAAGGAGCGTAATCATTTCTTCAAAGTATCCTCTCTGCTCATATAGTTTCACGAGTCCGTGTAATTCCTCGGGATGGATAATAAGATTCAAGCCACAAACTTGAGCGAGTTGAAATTCGGTCTTGTCAATACAAGCGGAGTTGACCTGTTTCCATACTGAAGTGTTGCCCGCTTTTCTCGCACAATCGACCGCTGCTTGTGTCTCACCCAGGTAGATCACAGTCGTAGCCAATCTAGCCCAATTGGAGATAGCCGAAAATAGTAGACGAGCAGCATTGTACAGGCCTGCTTCGAAGACTTGTTCACCAGCAGTGAGTTGATCAGCCACATTTGGCATGTCAAGGAACTCTTCCATATCGTGTAGACGATCTGCTTTGGCGTAAGCAATACAAAGCTCTGTATCGATCTTGGGCTCTCGGAGTGTTTTTCTGGCGATTTGCAGGTATCGAACAACGTCGTCATGTTTTCCGGCTCGGTTGGCGATATCGATCACCTCCATGTAATTCGTTGGATCGTCAGCCTGGATGTAAGAAGCAATAGCATCCTTGATAAGCAGCCCGTCTAGCTGAGCTTTACCCAATCGGCTCCATACGGCAGGCTCGTTGACTTTAGTGGCGTATTGTGATGCTCGATCGATGCTGACAATGGACTCGACCAAAATATTGATCGCATCAAGATGTGATTCGTGTTTGCGATACACAGCAAAGGCTTCTTCGTGCAAACCGGCTTCGAGGGCAGTTCCAGCAACCTCTTGCACATCATAACCATCCAATTTGTCTATGTAAGTCATGGTTTTTCCTTTCTCAAATCGGATTGCGGTCAAAATCAAAAGGTTCTTCAGATTTACATTATCACTGAAGGCTGTGGGTTGAAGTACAATCTTCTCCAAAAGCTCAATCAATTCAATCTGTAAATCAGCGACCAAAAATGCCTTCACTGTGACCGAAACGTCTTCCGGATTTTGGCTATCGGGTACGGCGGTGGACACAACGTGATCTACGAGGTGACGCTTATAAGGATTATCTGCTTGGAGAACTTGCGCCCACACATCCAATTCGCGTCGTTTTACCAAGTATCTAGCTTGGTGCTTGAACATGAAGTTTTCGTTAGTGAGGCGAATCAAGTCCTCGTCACAGAATCCTTTAGCATATGCGACATACGCTAATGTTGGATCCCGTGTTTCACAGTACCTACCGACTATCAGAGGATCATAGATGTTGTTGTCTTCGAGGAAAGCTGTGGGATTGTTGTTGCTGTCGATCAAAATCTTCGCAATAGCATTGTAAATTAAAGTGTCTTGTTGACCCATGGCAATTCTAGATTCAAGCCATGGTAGAATTAGCTTCAATCGGTTCCTTTTTTCAACCTCCTCGACTAGCTGATCGACGGGAATCGGTCCATTGACAGATGCCAATAAATTTTGGATCATCATTTCGTCTGCATCAACGTCTAGCAATCCACCCACAACTTGAGGAGCCCTTGTGGAGTTGACTTTCTGAACGTAAACTTCGATAAAATTTGTAAGACCGTTTTGGTAAAGGTACAAAACCAAATTGTGGACAAAATCATAACGATCGCAAACAATGATCAAAGGAAGTTGATCAGAGAGTTTTGTTTCCTTCAAGAAGTTCATTACCTTTTCAGGCTGGTAGTAGTTTGATTCTCGACAGATTATTTCCACCTCTCGGAACCGACCAGTTCTTGTAGCAGCCTGGATGTATTTGAAATGAACTTCGGGGTCGCTACTGAGGGTCACAATTGAGCCGGTGTAATGGTATAGACCTTCGACAGTTTTGTAGAATTCGAACATTTCGATCAAGCGAACCGGTCCTACTAAGTCAGAGTATTTCGTTGCTGCTTGGACCACGATCGGCAGATTCAGTCGTATGTTGACGCTCAACATCTCGTGAAAGCAGTCAACAGTCTGATCTACTGTCAATTTTCCAAAATAATTGACCAGCCAGTCTGCGTCCAGAAGATCTGTGTGCAGCAGCAGTCGTTTGATATCCCCAATACCTTCGTAGTGCTCCAAAGCCTTCAAAATAATATGTGTCAGTGGATAATTCATGTAAAACTTGAGGACGGGATGTCATGGGAATCATCTTACTCGTTTTAGTAGTCCAGCCTTCTCGCACAAGTTGGCAATGCGCGGACGATCGTAATGGCTGAACATTTCTTTGCCCAGTATGGCGTCGGCGACTTGAGGGGCGTTCGCAAGGTTGATCTCCAGGAGTTTAGTTTGTAAATGACCCTGTTCAGGTTTATTGCCTTTCAACGCATCCAACAAAAGGCTAGTAGCCTGTTGTAACATATTTTGACGCATGAAGATGTCTACCACTCGTTGAACATCAATCAAGGGACCAGTCTCATCATTAATGAGCGAAGTAGCAAATTGTAATCCTTGATCTGGATTCAGACGAGTGACATGCTGTAGCAATGAAGCGTAATTGGGTTGCGCCCCGACTCTTCTGGAGTAATCGACAATCTTGTTGAATTGGCCGGTTTCGGCAAAGCATACACAAACCTAAAAAGACCAAACTCTTTGAGACAAAGATTGGAAAATCGTGAAAATGATTGAAGTGACGTACTTTATCGGGGACGTTAGCTCTCATATACACACTGAGAGCGAGGTTCATGTCATGGGCTTGAACTATGTCACCCAATTCCTCTCCGCAATCTAGCTTGTCCTCCTTGAACCACTTTTCGAAAAGTTCTGTGCGACCTTGCCCCAAGACCGGTCTTGCCAGCTCCAAGCTTTCGTATTTGTTTAACGTTCCTCGTTCCAACAAGATCCCAAAGTATTGGAGAATAGGAGTCAAATGGCCAGGTTGGACAGGTGCATTCTTGAATTGATCGACAGTCTGTGGTGTTCTGAGAATTCCACGAGGAGAGTGGGCTGCAAGTTTGACGGCTTCTGAGAATTGCCCAGAAGAGATAAGTTGCTTAAACTTCTGGATGTAGATATCATCGGCTCCGTGCAGATGCGCTCTCGATGCTAGCTTGATGGCCAGCTCTGGCTTATTGAGAATTTGAAGAATGAAAGGAACAATAGTCTCCTCATCCACGCTAATTAAGATGACCTGCCCTTTACAATTTACACCAACAATACCCGAACTAGACCCATGCTCAGCTGTGACGAAGATTGTTT
The DNA here is from genome assembly GCA_002157085.1 of Melampsora occidentalis. NCBI lineage: Eukaryota > Fungi > Basidiomycota > Pucciniomycetes > Pucciniales > Melampsoraceae > Melampsora > Melampsora occidentalis. The sequence continues at coordinate 5,771 of MWRL01024852.1, read as the reverse complement.
CACCAGATATTTGCTTCATGTACAGACATGCGGCGGTCTCGAGGTCGTAGAGATGAAGGAAACCGTATTTGGTAACCATGTAAAGAATTTTGTGCCGTTTGGAGAGCTGCATGGCCACTGGGAAGTCATTCGGACCATTGTCAGGGAAGAAGACATCCACTGCCTTTTTGGTAAAAGCCGGATGACCGGCTTGGTGATCAGTCTCGACAATGTGTAGCTAAAATTCCGGAAAATACAGTCAGAATCGTCGAATATTGCAGGGTAGAAGCAAAAGAGATAGAAACAATTGCCTTAGCCCCTGTTGCTGTTCGGACAGCAAAAGCAAAAAGTTTGCTATCCATTGCGGCACCATCCAATCGAAGATCGGCGAAACAAGCCGCATGTCCTTCGATTGATTGACTCACCCTGCGATCTTTGTTGTAAAGCTGCATACTTCCTTTGACTTTGAATGCAGCAGGATCACTAGGATTGCCACTGATACCGATCAGAACCAACCACTTCTGGTCGGAGGATGTACGATAATTGATAATCTGATGACCGGACAATGTTGTGCTCCGATCGAAGACTTTGACTGGAGCCGTTGTAGCATCCAGAGCGGCCCAATGATAAACAGAGGTTTCTGTGACGATGCCCAGAGTTGTATCGTCGATCCATTTCCAGAATGTCACGTCTTCATGCATTACATGTGATGTGACTTTTGCCTTAAGATCAATGTTGAAGACTTGCAACTGACGTTGAGCTGATACATGGACAAGCAGAGGTTTCGTACTCAGTTGATCGACTCGTTGACAAGACACATTGAAAATGGATCCTCTTACCTCGGAGAGCAATGATTTTATGAACTGAATGCATTATAGCACTTTCTGCACTGATAGGTCTTTTAGTTACATTATTCAAATTTTCTAGATCGATGATGATTACCCTGTTGAAATTGAAATGGTGTCAGTGAGATGAGCAGAAAATATCATGCCTTGATCATCAACTCACTGTTTGGAACCATTGATTTCCTCACGCACGCACACGTAGCGCTCGGATTCCATGGTCAAGGTGTTGAAGCCAATTGAGGCTATGTTATATCGATTGAAGATCTATAGTCGGTATCCTACTTTGTAAATGACAAGGTTTATGAATTGATCCACTGACCAGGCTGGACACCCAAGGCTGTAAGCTGATAAAGTCGATCGCGATAATGTGTTAGTCTGCATGGAAGATATCAACTATCTAGAAGTGAAGTGATTCTGACCTGCACAAGTTCACGAAATGCTATTGGTCGTAATTCTGACATGTCGAATGACACTAGGGTAAAAGAAAGGCCAAGGGTTGGAGATCAAGACCAGAGTAGACTATCAGAGGATATGATGAACATCGAGAGATAGATACGTTATATTTTTGTTCGATGTTGGTTCTTGCAGGGGGAAAACAAGACCCTTCGGGAAAGCTGAGAATCATCGCCGCGACAATCTTGACAAGTCATAATGATGTAAGGAACAGGAAAGTATATGCGCATGAACGAAGAAAACACGGCATACAAAGGTCGCGTCTGGAACCGTTTTTTTCCAAGCTCTGAGCAATGCCACCCGTGTGACGCGCTGTTTTATCCCTCAGTCTGCAGTTCGTATTACGTATGTAATGAGTCGGGAGTTACATACATCGTTCCTTTTGGAGTACCGATGTTGTACCGACACATGTCAAGCCTCCTGGTGATACACCCCTCGGTGATAGGACCAGTTCGCTCGTTCACTCGGTTTAAAAGTGATCACCGCAGGCCATTGTAGGCAGGTTCTAGCATTTTCCGCTATGATCACCGTAATGACTGAATTCGATCTTTTACATATACGGAACCCCGCTCAGGCATCAGGCCCCTCCTCACCTCTTCCATGCTAGAGCATCTGCCAAGCTCGAACCTGAGCAGAAACTTGCACCAAATTCATCGGGCCTTTCAAATACCTCACTGCCAACCACGTGAGCGTTTTAATCCCTTACTTCTGTGATTTTCTCAGTTTCCGTTTTCCCGCAGCACCTGGCACGCGACAGCTTCACCTACCTACTGGCCGTCGGCATTGCCTGGGATGAGCAAATCAAAAGCACCGAATCACCTTGTAATACGGTTGTGATGGCCATGGTTCGCCTGGCATGACCTTAAGAGCCAGGGCATGTGCGATGGAGGTTGATCAACCCAACGCGGCCACCGGGTCCAAATGCCTGCAGGCTATATAATCAGTACCTGTCAGTGATTATACCCTTTCATTTCATTTCCCGTCCATCTTGAATTTGACAAAATTTTCATTCACAGAAGTACCTCACCTTCTCACAATTAGCAACGTCAACCTCTTCTCCGCAGAACCTCAAGCCAGAATCCTGATCCAGTTCTTATCTGTTCTTTTGGCCTCCAGATGAAGATGTCGGAAGTCAAATTTCAAGAAGAAAAGGAATACCTCGAAAAACTTGGCGATTTCGCCCTGCGCGAATATATTTACAGCAGGGATAAGACTGCATGTTTAAAGAAGACAATACCCAGGGAAACAATTGTATCACATGCCCTGGAATTGGCACGCGCAGGTATTGCATATCACATCTTTTATCTTTCATTGAATGTCTCAGACTTGCTGACCGCACAACATTATCGCACGGGCAGGTCCCGCCTTGCAGCTTGCCACATATCATACAACAGAACACGACGTCCCAGCAGTTAGGCGCTCTCTGCGAAAGAAACTACCCACCCAACCTCGTGCAGTCGAAGTTGCCACAGCACGCGGGCCTGTTTCAGATAACTCTCCGCCGAAAAAGATATCTCCAGCCAAGCCTCTTGGACAAGTCGGGTCCACTAAGAAGACTCTTAATAAATCACAAGGTCGAAAAGGTTCAACTAACGCCTCGACTGCTCATACTTCAGGTGAAGTACCAATCGCTCCGAAGGGATCCCCGCGGTCAGGGGGAGGTGAATCTGCCACGTTTGATTTCAGCGACATGATAGTCAACCCAATGGATTTGAGAGTTCGCCTAGGGACAAATAAACCGTTTCTTTCTCCCAAGCTAGTAAAGGCGGTAGAGGATCTTCGACTGCAGCAAACATCTTCCAAAACTGCTCCTCTCGGCTCTAATGAAGGCTCGTCAATCAAGAGCCGCTCCAAGCCCTTGGCCCCACCACATTTACCCGACAGATCTTTTGAACGCAATCCAAACAGAGTAATGTCAGTCTAACCGTCCTACATTTTCACATTGCTCCGCACTGACCATTTCATCCGCCTGGTAGTTTTTCGTCATCAGCTGCTGGACCAGAAACCGCATCAACGTAGGTGTAATACTCTCATCTTTGCATCCTGCCGCACGTCCACTCATCTGTGTTGCTCGTAGTTTGACAGGAGAGCAGACTGAACACCATCAATTATCCCACGATCCCGCCTCTCCAAAACCGATCGTGGAGACTTCACAGCAGCCTCCACACAAAGTCCTTACCCCATTTGTCTTTCCCATATCCTCCCTCGAAAGTATTCCAATCGAATCAATGTGCGTGAAGCTCCCATTCTTTCCAAACAATCTACACTGGCTGAATTTTTCGCTCTTAGCTTGCAAGAAGAAGTAGCTGAACGCGAAGCGGTACATTACTTAGATTCCACATCGGTCAGAATACCTGATGTACCTAATCCAATTCCTCATATGCCTCTTACCCCAGGCAGTGAATCATTTCAAACACAAGCATGGTGTGTGCTTATTGTCTCCCATCCGGTCATCATCTTCTTGAAGTGAATTGCCTTTTTGCCTCTTTTTGCCTCCCAGTCTGCAGGAAGATACCTCCACAAGTGGCAGATATTTGCAACTGGAAGCAGAACCCTTTGGGAATCGGAAAACGCTCATGGCGGAGAATGCACCTCAAGTGCTCGTGGAAACGTTACAGAAGGGTCAAACAAAGCAAAATCACATGGATACCCCACCTCCTTACGAGCCGAAGACTAGTCCAACTCGAAACACTCCAGCTACCTTCCTTCTGCTCAACACCAAGGAGACCACTAGCCACGTCAGTGCGTTACAACACACCGATATCGCGTACAAATCATTGGTATTTCAAGACATGGCATCGCTGGAAGCCATGTGGCCTGACCGTGGTAAGATTTAACAATGTTTGACTGTCATCAACCACTGCTGACCGAATGATCCCTACTGCGTCGGTGATTCGGTTGGACCAGCTCTCGGTATCAAGTCCACGAAGCCAAACAGAGCATTTCTGCGCCTTCTTCCCCCTTCTGACACCGCATCGACATCCACGGTGTCTGACCCTTTGGGCAACACTCGATCAGTAGCACCCCAGTCCGGCGCGGAACCTTCTGGGGCGCACGACTACTCTCCCAACTGCCAGGCCTACCACTCATTTGGTATTAATCCCCCTCGTACACGTCTCAATTCTCCCCTACCATCAGCACATGCGGCCAATGGTCATGAAAGTGGGGGACTTACCGGGGTTTACGCGCCATCCCTATGTTCTCCGTTGCTCATGGACGTAGGCAACGAATTGATGTCCTTGAATTCGCCAGGTGAGTCGAGAAGAACTTACTGAGTGGTCCTCAATCTTGCTCATCTGACTAGCGTGATTGACATGGACTGCAATTTTATCATTCACATACATGAAGAGGCTGATACAGTACCTTTGGTCAAACTTAGTTCGCCTGTTGCGGGTCCAGCCACTTGCAGCATACGTTGTGACAACCCAACCTCAACCACTCAAGACAGCGATAGTTGATTACAGCTTGAGTCAATATGAACATAGGTTCAATTTTTCTTGACACAGTATTTTTCACTCTTTTTGGGTCTTATAAAATTTGGGTGCAATTGTCTTTCCTTCTCAAAGTTTGAATGTTGTACCTCTTTGCTTTCTGACCAAAGCACGGGTTGCGCCTTTCCTACTTTCGGTTGTATCAATTTTCAAAGCTTCCCATCTCTCTCCTCCTGTGGCACATATATCCCTTTGCTCTGTTGCAAATAAAATTTGTCACCAAAGACTGCGTGATCTACAATCACCATCAGACGCTATGGAACCATGGTATACTGTACAATTAGGTCCATCTCAACGTCCATGAATGTATACCACCATATACTCGGTGAATTCTTTCACCTACGTGTAACATCGTCATTTTTGCTTTTCCATCACCAAGATTGGTCACTGAAGCTTATCAACTTCTAACCAATTGTCCGTTGTACACCTACGTTCATCGAAATACATACATGTATCATTACCTGAGGGTTCGGGCATATGCTACTTATGAGTCCAGTACAGTGGTGAACGAAGCAAGGAATCACGACCTGCTAGGAAAGGGGCACACTGAGATTGAATCTTTGCAAATGAGAAGTCCGCGTCCAATCATAAGTATTTCTATGCTCGATCTTTCGGCAAGATCACCATACCAAGCTCGAAACGGACCCTAAACCTGGTCCATAATTCGCCTCATGGCCTCATTTCAGACATGTATTAAGTCTGAAATTAAAAAACCAATATGGAAATTCTACAGTGCGAAATTAAAAGCCCTCGAGTGAAGAGAACAAAGCACAGTGCGAGATTTATCCTGTTCATCACACTGAGGAATTCATAAGGCAGAGTTCTAACACTTCGAAGCTTTCAAAGCTATAAATTGTTGCAGGCGTTATCGTCCGTAAGAAAAACAGTTGCGTAAATGTCGATAACGTCCTTGCATCAGTCATGAAGGCCCAAATATGACTGGAGATTCCTTTCATTCTTTTACTTTAGAAGGGCAGTGTAAGTTGTTCATTTCATCAAATAT
>MWRL01024847.1:0-10528 GCA_002157085.1 Melampsora occidentalis | reverse complement strand
AGCCCATCCACAACCTGACACAGGCCAAAGTGTGTTAGTTTGTCATAAGTCCCTTGCTCACACTACTTGCACAGTACAAGCGTGGGATTTTGCTGACTATATTGGTTTCTCATTGTAAGCAGATCAGATATTTCTGTATGGCCCACACAATAGTTCTGCTGCATTGAGCAACTGGCAGACACTTCCAAAACCATCATTTGACATGTACATTTTAGTCTTCAGGCCAATCAGATAAGGTACAGATGGTGCTGTATCTAGTCTGGGTCAATCTGATCTTTGGACCCCTGTGATCAATTGAATCATCACAAATTGATATCTCAAGTGCTTGACAATTCACATTGAGAATCTGCAGCTCAAAGTTGTTTCCTATTATTTTGGATTTTTTGCTCTCTTCTGGGTGTCTCAAGATTTTCCTATGTTGATACTTTTCTTTACCGCCTGGAAAGTATTACCTTTCTGGTAGTGATCATTCCCTGACCTGGTTCTGGACATTTTTTGACATACCCCAGATTTTTGATGATGTTTGTGATCAGCAACCATTTCTTTGATTTGCAACTGAAAGTCTTGAGAAAATAAATATGATGCTCTGGGGCCGCAAGAACCTTGGCTGGGTAAGCCCTATCCAGAAGATATCATATGACTGCTTGGATTGTTTCAAAAACACTCTTTTCATAAGTCAAGTGGTTGAAGTCAGTGCCAATTTGAATTGTGCTGCCTGCTTTGTATATTCATACCAGTTCTCAATAGACCTATTCAGAGTGTAATTTCCAAAATGACCTCTGGAAGCTTAGTTGTGTTGAAATATCCAATCCTAGCAACTTACTTGCTCCACAATCTCTATTATCACACAAGAATCATATTGAGGGCCTGGATATTCTCCCGGGTAGCAAAAACTAATGAAGACTTTCAAACATCAAGATGATCAACTTAACACATCTGTCAGCTGGAATTGATGGGGCCATCTCAGATGTCAATACCTAAGCCCATTCTATTGATACCTCATACTTGAGCATCTGTCATCTCTTTTTGTACCTCACCATTTGTCAAAGCTGTTCAAGACGGCATGCAATTGTGGAGCTTTGCTGACTGCACTGCATTCTCTCACAAGGGGTAGATCAGGGAATACCTGTAACACCCTTTCTATTGAATGTGCTCAACCTACCACATCAAGCTCATGAGAACATTGAGAAACCCTAGCAAAAATGCCACATTGAAATCAAAACAAACCAAAACAAAACAGATTACAATAAAACAGAGAGGCTAGAGTGTGTAAATCTGTCTTGATGAGCTGCTATGACCTAGAAATAAACCATCAAAAACAAAAGACATGAGGAGAAAGAAAACAGAAATGAAGGGAAGCCATCTAAAGATGTTGTAAATTGATTGAAATGTACCTCTCACTTGATATTTCATCAGTGCTTCCTCCTGTTTTTTGGATATGCGGATTGCTTGAGCCTAAATTGGTTTAATTCAGCTGTGATCAGAGGAAAAGGATAAAACCAGTTAGCATGATTCAATCTTCCCCCCCCAAAACCAGAATTTGGATAGTGATAGAAACTTACTGCCCCAGTCCAACCAATTCTCAATGTATTCTTTACCACCAGGGACAAGAATGGCAATGCAAGCTAGGAGGCTAAGATTTTGTAGTTTTGACCCCTCACTCAAATTGGTGATTGCACTGTACTCTGTGAAATAATTTACTGCCTTTGTGATATCCTGGACCTCAGTGCCTCCTAGATCTAGAAAGGGCTGAAGCAATTCTCTGATTGTGTTATGGCTACCGCTATCCACCTTCTGGCAGATCTCATTCAAGAGTGCTTTGTTATCCTTTATGAAAGTCAAATCAGGTACTGTGTGATCATACGCCTTCCTGAAGGAAGCATCTGTTGATCCTTCCTGGCCTATTATACTGGTAATTTCTGGTAAAATTGATGCCATCTTATAAAGACCTTCCAAACCGCCAGTACCATGGGTTTGAGCTTTTGCAAGCCCCACAAACATTTTCCCCATAACTTGCACTTTGGTTTTGTTCATTGAAAACTTTCTTGTGACAAGTTGATTGTAGATAATGGTTTTGAGTGGCCAGGATTTACTGGGATAAAAAATTTCATTGTGCAAGTCAAAAATTGTCATCAATAATGAGTAGGCCTTTGCCAGAGCTTCAGTGGCCCAAAATCCAGGGTCAGGTTGGGCCAATGTGAAGATTGAAGAGAAAGGAGTAGGTAACTTACATGGGTCAACACCCTCAAGTTCAGGTTGTGCATCTGGAGACCAAAGAATCTTGCTTGTATCCAGTAAATTCAAGTCTGGGCAAAAGTTAACATCCTATTTCAGTTGCATGTAGTTTCTTGGATCAAATAAACTAAAGAACAGAACTGGTTGTATACCTTTTGTCAGACTAGGTCCCAGGGCAGCACGGCATATAGGAACTTTTGCCACATCTGTTTTTATGGGTTCCAGGTCCTTCTGGTGAATTTCCTCTCAGATGTTGCAACACAGCAAGTGCCCAAATTTTTATCTTTGGTTGAAGACCACGTTCCTCCAGAGTGTCGACACCATTTAGAAATGTACGTTCAAATACAATCACTCTAGAAAATACACTGTTATTAAATTTCTGTGGCCCAACTACCAATGGCTGTATATCTTTGCCTCTAAGTCTTCCAATCTCCAGACAAGGGACCTTGCTAGACACTTGTAACATCTTTCATTGATTCTGGTCCCAATGCTCAGAAGATCCCAAAAATCAGCCATCTTTCAAGGCTTTTTATAAGCTTCTACTTTCAAAGTCCAGCTGTCTAAAAATGCACTGGGGTAAAAATTCTGTGATGACTTTTTTTCTGGTTTATTATTCTTGAGCCAGATAATTTCAAAGTAAAAATCAAGCGGCTCTTCAATTTTATACTTTTCTGTGATGATTTGATTTCTCATGTCCCAAAACTTCATGACACTGTGAAAATAATGTGTTTATCCAAGATGAAAAATTACTACATTTCTACAAAATGATCAAAAATGTGTTACACGCGCATTAATAATGCATTATTATGCATTAATTCTGCATTATTGATCATTTTGTAGATTAAATGTAATCATTTTTCACCTTGGAAAAACACATTATCTTTGCAGTGTGAGATATTCCACATTTGAAGATCTTAGATCAGGTTGTGAATCTGTTTGGACTTCAGGAGAACTTGTTTCCAAAGGTATATACAAATCAAGGTGATGGTTGTATACACTTCAATTGCTTTCAGTATTCTAGGCCATGGCTGAAAACTTGATGAAGCTATGTCTTTCAAAGTGGTACAGTGAAACAAGGGACTTGCAACTGCGCAATACAATATGTGGCTAAGATAGAGCAAGTGAAAGTAATGGTCCATGACCATATATAAGATGATTGAAGCTTTAGTTTATGTGTCCCTATATGACTTGAATTTTGGTAATCATCTATCATATACTCAGTACAAGGAAGTTTGATGGTTAGATTCATTGCGTAATTGAATAACCTTTTACCTGTCTGCTATCTTGCAAAGCTAGTGCATGGCTTTTAAGTGTATCTTAGACTTAGACCACTTCAGACAAGCTGTGTTGTCCAAGTATGACTGCGCAAATGAAGAATCAAATATGAAGTCTAGATGATGGACCCCCACTGCCCAGTACCTTTTCACTTCTTGCAAGCCTGCGTGCCTCACCCTCCAAGATGTGGTGACATAGTACTTCCTTCTTGATCCACACCTACTGCAAAACCTTTCAGAGATATCCTACTTGGTTCAAGACAGCTCAGAGGATGGTTTAATGTCTCATGGTTTGCTTAACTTGGACCTGATCTAGAGTTATCCGTGGCCATCAGGATGTATTTTTTATCTGACGGTCCATTATGTGATTCAAACGATTTTCTCAGCAAATTTCTCATCTTGGAATCTCTATAAATATGTCTCCAAAAGAACACAAAGACAATTTTTGAGCTCTATGAAGACTGTGGTAAGTCAGAATTTGTTTGCAATCATGCTGATACCAAGGTACATCATTTCATCATCTTTCTGAAAATGATCAGCGTCAGTGCAGTTTGAAGAATAACAACAAAATTGAATCCCTATCAGCAGGTCCATCATTCTCCAGAAGATGTTCACAGCAAGACCGCAAGTGCACCACAACACAATGGATTTTGACCCAAATCCATTGTGTTGCACTTTCTGCGCAATAAAACGCTCCGCAATTGAAACACAATGGTGTCTTTTTCCTATCTCAAGGTTGCAAAGTGGTAGAGCAAATATTGCAAAGAATGTGCAATACTGCTCTAAATAACCTCAAATAACTGTCAAAAACCAACCGCAACTGCGGTGCAGTTCTCCCGGGAACCGAGTTTTTTGCGGCTGGGTTGCGGAGCGCTGGCACCGCAATATATAGCTGTGCCATTGCAGCGCCCAAAGCCACTACGCAACCGCACCGCAATGGCAAATTAGTGCGCAGCGCTGGCGGTATGAATCACAGATTCTCATTCAATGTGCAATTTGATTGTGTGCAACTTCAGATAATTACTTGGACATTTCAACACCCCTGTCTAGGCTGAGGATGCTTTTGGTGATATTCAAGGTGGTTCAACATGGCAGCCCACCCAGGGTCAGTTGGGCCTTGGATTGTATTGGCCCTCTTCAACGCTGGGTCAAGATCATCAGCACTTCAAGTGTCTGTCATAGATACCGTTTCAAAACAAGTACTTCATGGAATATGATGGAACAAGTCATATGTTGAGTTCTTTATTTTGAATTTCAAATCAATCTATGTATTGTAGGTTCTATTCCAAGAGTTATGAAAGGCACTCCAAAGAACAGGGAACACAAAGGTATTTTGATCGAGAGTGACCTCTGTTTTGTGTGTGTGTATGCGCTGGTTGACCAATACATATGTAAAAAAGGTGTGAAATGTGATTGATCGGTTGACATGTGTAGCTGTGTTGGTTTTTAAAATGTTTCAGATCCGATCGAAATCGGTGTTGACCAATGAACGATTACTTAAAGTTAACTTCCTTGAATTCTCACTTCACCACTTTGATGAACTCTACAACTTTCAATTGATAATCACGATTCCTTCTTTATCATCATCAACTAATCTCATATCATCTTCAGCAAACTATCATCGATCAGTTTCATTTAAAAACTTATACCATATAATAACATAATCTCATTATCAAAACTCCCTTTCATCTTCTTGACCATGTTCGATAAGCTTTCTCAAAAACACCTTCAAGTCGGTGCTAAGAGTTGGAGACCACTGGCGGCTGGAGATCCTCAAAAACGAGGTGGCATCACTGCAAACTTAGGAGTTTTTGTTTCAAACGTTCATCATCAGCCCCTTCAACCTAAAACCCCCGCTCCAGCTCAAACCCCTGCTCCAGCTCCTTCCGAACACTCCTTTCATCCGGAACCACTTGTCGATCATGAATTCGAACCTCCACCTGAAGCAGCTGTCCATTTCGCTTCTCCGCACGATTCCGTTCCTGCCTCTTCACGTCACAGTCAACACGGTGGCGGTAACGCTCATAGCATGGCAAGCGGGCTCACGGGACGCGAAATCGGTAACCATGACAACTCCAACATGGATCAAGCATCTCAAACCATGAATGTCGAAGTGATGCCTTCCAACGCCGAACTTGATGCCGCCGTCACTGAAGGGATCTTGATGCGTACTCGTCAAGATATTGAAGAACAGGAGCGTGCGCTGGCTGAACTACAAAAGGCGCAAGAATTATTGGCGCTTCGTGAAAGTGAAATCAGGACCAAAGAGGAAGCCTTTCAACAAATGCTCGACGCCGAACGACTCCGAATCGAAGAAGATGCTAGAATTGCTCAGGAAGCCGCTGATCGAGCTGCAAGTGAAGCATTACTCAAAGCCGAAGTAGAACAACAAGCAAAATCGGAAGAGATCGAGAGAGAGAGACAGGCACACCAGCGTGAGATTGAAGAACGTCAACGTGAAATTCATGAACGCCAACGTGAAATGCAGGACAGGCAACGTGAGATCGAAGAAAAAGAACAAGCGATGTTACTTCAACTAGAAGAAGAAAAACAGCGATTAGCTGACGAGGCTAAAACAGCACTCGAAGAAAATATACGAGAACAAAGGCGACTCGAGGAAGAAGCTCGCTTAGAGGAGGAATTGGCAAGGATTCGAGCTGAAGAGCAAGCGCGAGCTGAGCTAGCTGAGAAGATCGCAGCTGAAGAGGTACGTTGTTTCGTTTGATTCGCTTGACCAAAATTCTCATTTGATTCTGACATGGATACCTTTTCTCCAGGAAGCAAAAGTTATGGCCAAGCGTGCCGCACGAGCACGACTCGAGGAGTGAGTCAGATTTTATTCGACTTTTTGCATGTCGGCTGTATACTCATCTTTTGTTTGACAGACGCGAAGATGCATTGCGGGCATTGCACGTCTCCCATATCTACCACGAGCCCCCTGTTTCCCAGCCTATACTTCGAGAGTTCAACCCAATCTCGTATGCTCAGGCCTACTCGTCACCCAGTGTCTATGCGTACTCTCTACCGCCATCGCCTGTCCTTCCGCTTTCGCCACTTTTCGTGCCAGAAGAGGTCAAACAAGCAGCTCAGGCTCAAAAACAAAAGTACGAATTGGAAAAGAAGCGACGAGAAGAAGAGCAAAGGGTGGAAGAAGATCGGTTGAAAACACTTCAATTGGAAGCTCAACTGAAGGCGGCTACCGAACAGCTTGCGGCCGAGCAAGAACAAGCTCTCCGAGCACAACTTGAACATAAGGCAAAGATTGAAGAACTCGAACGCAGGACACGAGCAGTTGAGGCTAGACGTTTCGAGGCGCTCCAAGAAGCCGACTTCAAAAAAGAGCGGGAGCGACTAGATGAGGAGAACGCCTTAACGATCAGGAAAGAATGGGAGGCCAAGCGTCGAGCGGCTGAAGAGGAGATGATTAGGAAGGAACGCGCAGAGGTAGCCAGATTACAGGCCGAACAAGCTGCTGCCAAGCAACATCCATCAAGTCCATCTGCCGCCGGCGGGTCAAGTAGTGATGACGGAATGACAGCAGCTAAGAAGAGGGGTGCACAAGCAGCGTCATACTTCATGGCCAAACAAGCTCTTTCCAAGCCTTTGCGCTCACGTAGAGTCTCAACTTCTCATCAAACTACCGGGCGCCAAAGACGCGCAAGCTACACTGAATCGCCAGTCCTCTCTTCAACATCACCTACATCCGGATTTATGGTGTTCTCTTTCGATGAGATTCCTGGCTATGCACATGACGTGCTACAGGAAGTCGAAAGCTCGTTCATCATGGATGTCAGCCAGACCCCTGCTCTTGAGTTTCTTCGTAAAACAGATGAGGGAAGGCGATTGGCTAGTAAAGGACAATGGTTTGCTGTGCAGGCTCTAGTCAAGCTTGCTGAAGAGGTATTGTCTTTTCTCGAATCTCTTCACACCTGATCATCTTGCTAACTTTGAATCGTGCTATCTTAGCTTCATGCCGATGCAATAATCAAGCTCACCTCCCAGAATCCTGTGTTGATCAATGATAATCAAGTTAACTTTTCAGCCACCGGACTCGGTAAGTTTACTCATCAAAGGCATCTGTGTTGGTTTCTCTTGTTGATGCTATCTCAATTTCTCATCTTCGACAGCCGTGACGATTAAATTTCCATCTCCAGACCGCGTAAAACATTATACCCCATCTTTTGGTCCAAAGGGAGCCTCAATTTACAATCATCCTACCGCTTCAGCCCCAGTTCGCGCACTGCAAACTCCCGCGCTCTCGTTGAAAAGCGAACCGTTTGATGTCAGCTCGCCCAAGAACTTCCATCAAAGCATTCCACGCATCAGGTTCGACCTCGGTAGTCTCCTGGAAAGGTCCTCAGAAAAACACGAAAAGAGACCAGAAAGGAGACAAACCCCTGCTTTCGAACTGCACGTCGTTCCGCCCTCGAACTCGTCAAAATGTTCTACCCCAAATGCGGAAGACAAGGGGCCCTCTCCTTTAAGCTCGCCAGCACCATCTGAGCAGGCAGTAGAAGCGCTTCCTCATCCGCCCAATTTTACTTCACCCTCGGCATCCTCAGCAAAACCCCAGACCACGTGCGAAACGTGTTCTTCGCCTACTCATCAAGGAGTCGGAACTGTCTATGATCCTGTGGCCAACTCGCCTTACCATTCAACCACTACTAATGTACATCATCCTGCGGAATCACCGCCTCGTAAACCTTCAACACCCACCATCAAATCTCCCGCGATCAAATCAGCCGCTAGCCAATCGGTCGCTTCAGCTCAGTCTGTGACGCGAGCTCCTTCGACCACAGAACATTCGAGACCTCATCAATCCTCCTCACGACAAGCAACCCCTGCTACAAAGAGCAACGTCTATCCACCGTTGCCCTCTGAAGCGTCTTCTCGTAGCTCTACGCCATCATGCTCATCGGCTGAAACCCCACCGCGTGACCGTCGTGAAATGGAAGATTTATATGGCACCGAATCTCGACGTATGGCTGATCGATCTACATCGCGGGCTCGCAATCGATCAAGTTCTGTGGCTGCCCGTACATCGGAGCCAGGTTCACGTTCAGTATCTTCTCCCCCATCACCCAAACAGACCTTCACCTCATCAGAAAAAGAGCCTTCAAGAAGCCATAACCATAGTCGTGCATCTTCAAAGAGTTACAAACGATACAGTGCCACGCAAGTCCCATTGCCGATGACGCCCGAAGAAAGACGGAGATCATACGAATCAAGTGCAGGAGGAGGGGGAGGAAGAAGAAAAGGTGATGATGATAGATTGAAAACCCCAAGAATGGTTCCATTGCCGGATTCACCAAGAGAGTCGCCTAATAAAGGCCAACGACGATCGGTACATTTTCCGGACGTTTGGATTGGTGATCAATGGGATTCTCATAGTCCTGCTATGGCGAGCTTGAGGACTCCAATGACTCCAAAGGTTGGCAGAAGCTTGTATGAGCAACAAGAACCAGTGAGATCGAAACATTCATGTGAGTTGATGATTCTGTTCAAGGAAACATGTTGAGCTTAACTGAGATGTACTTTACTTTTTGTGATAGCTCCTCTGATGGATGTTGATGGCGAGTTTGATGTCTTAGGTCGAAGATGGGGACGAACTACCCCGGCTGTAAGTCCTGAAAGACCGACCTCACAACCAACCTCACAACCAAGAGGTCGATATACCAGTTGGTGGGAGGATTTGAATCAACTAGCATAATGGGTTCATGTAGAAGAAAAGGTTTGATCATTGCGAGAGATCATGATTCAAACCAAAAATGTCTTGTGTTAAAATATCTTATATTAATTCGTTTTCTTTTTGATGATTGGAAGTGTTTCATTCTTCTTGAATTGAACAAAAAGAGGAGGATCGTAATTATGTTTGTTGTGTGCAAAATTTACTAAAAACGATGATATAGATCTTGATCTTTTTTGAATCTTTGATATTGTTTTGAATAAAAAAGACAAGATACATAGACTTTTTTTTTATTTGGGTTTTTCATGATTTAATACATTTATATGTTTTCCAAAAATTTGAAAATCGGTAACAAAGAGATTTATTGTAATTTGTATATAGTACAAAAAGGGTTCTTGATTCTTGGTTTTATTTTGGTCTTGATGTTCTTGGTAAATACATGTAACCATGCATTAAGAATGATTATGATGATATTGTTATACACGATACATTCCTTCAGGATTGAGTCTTGGTACTTCGTCGATTGAAAGGTTATGAAATGAGTGAATTCCACAGCAAGTACCATGCAGAAGAGCAGAGAGTTGACCATTCAACACTATCCTACTCACTTGTACATCTGAGGATACTTCAACAATGGATATTTGTCACTATCATTTACACTTTTCCAATCTCAAGAGCTGTTTGAGAAGGAAAGGCAATATGAAATTTCTCAAAAGGAAGAACACTGGTGTCTCTCACAGGTGGTAAGGCCAGGAGTATCTATAACCCAATTTTTATTGAAAATGCTAGGAATAGCTCAACAAGCCCATCAGAAGGCTAGACAAAAAATCTTAGCAGTGAAAGCAGCAAAGAAAACCATCAAAAGCAAATATCTATCACAAAAGAAGAGACAACAGAACAACCCATCTCTGAGTCTAGCTCAACTAGCCCATGAGAACACTAAACAGAAACTCTTGGCAGTAAAAGTAGCAACAAACACCAACAAAAGCAAATAGATCACAAGAGTAGAGAAATCCATTTCAACAAGCCCATCAGAATCCTGAATAAGGAACCCTGTTTAGCAATGAGGATAGCAGCAATAACATGATAAGAGAAATGAGCAATGAAATAGAGAAGCAGAAGAAATATAAGAGGATCTACAGATGTTGTACAATTGATGGACCTGTCACCTATGTGGTTATGAGGTCTGTCTTTAGCTGATACTCATTTTGATGTGTAGGGTGTGAGCCTAAATTGCTTTAATTCAGCTTTGAAAAGAGAAAAAGTACAAATATAATGAGTGATTAAGTGTCTTAGTGGATTGAAACCATGAAGCTTTCTTGAAAGATTGAAA
>KZ147295.1:1118-13702 GCA_002157085.1 Melampsora occidentalis | reverse complement strand
ACACCAGCTGCTGGGTCCTATGTTTTAGAAAAGGGTCAGCTGCTTCTGGACCTTGAGCATGTTGACCAAACAGACAGATGATGTTGATAGTGGCTAAGGATAACTGTGTGAGACATCCATTAGCCCTTCAATAGAGCCTTGCAAACTAAGCACTATAGATCCAACACATAACATGGGTATAGTGTTCTGTTTTGAAGGCATCACAGGCACACTCAAGAGGTAATTTTACAGTGATTCATGTACTCCAGTTACTAGATCATACTGCACAGACAAATGATCATTGTGTGATACCAACACAGAGTTGGACATCACAAGTCAGATTCAGATTATGATATGCATATCTCCAGTCATGATCAAGTACAAAGCTATGAGAGTACCAGCTTTCAAGCATTATCTTGATTCTTCTTGATTTAGTTGAATATGCTTCAAAAAGTCTTGTTTTGCATACATGAAAGCGAATGTGAATCAGAAACATTGATTTTGCTGTAAGATCACAAGAGTTGAAAATAGAAAGAGAATTGTACCAAAGTGGGAAAAAAACAAAGAAGCATCAATTGATTTATCTTAGCATCACCTATATATATGTTCACTATCAACTGAGCCTCTTTCTCATCTAAAGCTATAATCTATGGCGAGGGTTGAATCATTCAAATTGATAAGGTTTTCTTTAGATCGGCTCATTTCATATCGCATCCGATATCATCGTCTACCAGGTGCAGTAACCACTGAATACATTCACGAAAACAACGTCGATAACATCAACTAATTACGCACTTTCTGGGGGGTAATACTAAGGAAATGAGACTAACCCGTCCACCAAGAGGTCTGATCCAGTGGTAAATGCAGATGCATCACTGGCAAGATAGAGAGCGGCCCCGTTCAAATCCGAGACATGCCCCATTCGTCCCACAGGACTACGGTTTTCACATACAAATCTTATCAGTTTCTTGGTGGGTTCAAATCAAGATCAAACCTTGAAACTACTCACGTTCGTTCAAACCAAACCTTCTTTAACAAAGGACTAAACAAGACATCCAATAAATCCTTGTTAGTAAGACACACCCAATTGAAGACCAAAGAAGAAGTGGACAAGCACTCACTCGAATTTCTCATTTAAAAGTGTGTTCATATAACCAGGTGAGATGGTGTTGCATCGAATCTTGTGTGGTGCCCATTCACTGTTTAGATGTAGATAATCCACAAACCTTGTCAACTACCCAAAACTTATAATATTGTTGTAGAGACAGAAAATCACTGACGCTGCTAATGATTTCATCAAATGAATCACAGCCGCTTTGCTAGCATTGTCTGAGATCGCAAAAAAGAAAAAACAATCAGAAAACACATTAAAGTTATCCCGTCCGAGGGGTAAACCCAAAAATTCCTGTTCAAGTTCAATTTTGCCGATACTTACATGCACATTGGGGTTGCGGGTAGTTCACAATACTGTTCACGCCAAATTTAGTCAACTTTATCTATGTACCAGAGGTAAGGAGTGGAATTACTAACCTGCCGCTCATGGATCCAATGAAGATCATGGAACCACCTCGACCTGAGGAGATCATGTGCTTAGCACAGCTTTGGGCGCAGAAGAAAACACCTACAAACCAGAACAAATGCGGTTTCTTAAGGCACATCCCCACTAAAGCTCCACGATTCTAACAACTTTGTGGGCGTAAGAATGGCACTTACCGTTTAGGTTGATATCCATTACCTATTGATAGTGACCATAGTCGAAAGAGTTGTGGACCACAATATATTCGAGCCATTGAAATACGATATAAGGTATCAGCAAGCTTGATGAAAGATCTTTACAACGAGCTAAATATGACTGAACCCTTTTGAAACGGTCTGCAGGATAATCTTCAGCCGCAATGTTATCGGCCACCCCAGCCGAACAGATCAACACATCCACCGATCCAAAGTCACGAACCACACCATTGATGACTTCTTCTACCGCTTCATGATCCCTGACATCTACTCGATAAAAAGAAGCTGTACTATAGGTTTCAATTGTCTCATCAGATTCAAGTTGGAATTCATGTTTTTTTTCAAATCTTAGAACAAAATCAAGTCAAACTTACAGTCCAAAATCCGCATGAAGTTCTTTAATTGCACTTTCCCCAAATTCCTGTAGGATATCCAAAATCGCAATTCCAGCTAAACCAGCTTCACAAAGTGCACGAGCCATTTCAAATCTAATGAAAAACGAAAATCCAAAAGAAATCAATAAGAATCCGTTGATCGAGATTGTTTTAGATCTAAAAGTCGCAAAGAAAATCACTGACCCAAGGCCACGAGCACCTCCTGTGACTACAGCAACCTTTCCAGTGAGTTCGAATCGTGAAAAGATTCCCCCAGGACGATGTTTGACTGCAACTCCTCCGTTACCGGCAGTGTCTGCGGTAGGAGCACCAGTGGCTGGTAATGTGGATGACATACTTGACATGGAGTTCATCTTCAAAGGTAAGTTGGTTTTTGTTCTATATTGTCTGTGTTTGAAGCAAACAGTCATCAGTCTCAAGTCAACAAGAATCATCTGAACTTTGGTATACATCAGTCTGTACGATCACAGTAATACTGAAAAGACGGACGATGTAGTTCTGATCATGGTAAAGTAGCAATCTGAATGAAAAAAGAAGAGTGACTGACCAAAGATCGGTAAGAAGGTTTGGTTTTTAAGAAATTACAGCGATACAATCGAGATAGGTAACTCAAGCTCAAGAGTAAAATAAGAAAAGTAAAGCCTCTACGAGTCTAGAATTCTACTAGGATGATGATGATGATGATGATGATGATGATGATGATGGATGATGGATGAATGATTGGTTAGTATTGAGGAACTTTAATGGCTGTTTACCATTTATCTGGGGTGACACACTTTATCTTATGAATTCAATCAGACCAAATCGATCACTTAGACTATTTTATTGAAGTCTTTTATTAGTGTTACAAACCGATGACGTCGTCCGTTTCAGTAAACTGTCTTGTAAATTTCATCTTGCATCCTAGTCAAACCCCAATCTACCCCAGAGGTTAGGTCACCCCGCAAATTCATATTGCATTGATATATAGTGCATGGCGATTTTCTTGTTTGTAATTGTAAATGTACCATGTGTCTTGTAATCTGGGTCCCTCTTTTTGACCTGTTCAAATTTCCATAGCAAGCAATCTTCAAGCAACTTTAGTCTTTCTGCGCCATATTAGGCTTTGCTCCCTTGGTTACTTACAATGTTCAATTCAAAGTATTCACATGTCTGAAGGCTGTTCCAATCCTAGTTAAAATCTGGACTTTTCTTCCGAGAGTATTTCAAACCCGACTCGTTATCAAGCATCTATCAGATAAAGTCTTCCTTTGGGGTGTAGTAGGAATGGGATCAGATCGGCTGGGTTGAATCAACAGGGCTCAACTACAAATCTACTGTTCATGTGATGAACAAAGGGAAGGGGGGAGCTCTCTAGACAGTCTTGGAGATTCATGAGCAAATCCTTAGACAAACAATTCGAAGAGACATAGTACCTCTCTGACCGAAGAAGTGGTCAATCAGAGTGGGAAGGTCACTATTGTACATCAATGTTTGGGAAGATGAGTAACTGCTTCAGAGATTGCCAATTTGTGATCCGGATATATGACTTTTACAGCGCAACGGCATGAAACGGCTAAGCCTCAAATCTGACCAATGTATGATGTATTGAAATTGCTATAATCACATCGCTGATGGAAACCCAGCTGACTTTTAAGCAATCTTGAATGATTTCATAATAATCGGGGAAGAGCTTTATTCCGATTGTGAAAGGCGGAGGTCGAATGTACGGTTCTATATTCAATGGAAGGGTAAAGCGATTGTTTTTATAAAATTGTCTGGCACCATCAATTTATGCAACAATAGATCTAGCCAAGATTTGTTGAAGGTCTATATGAAGAAAGAACAGATTCCACAAAGAAGAAAAAGATGAAATGCATAATCAGTTTCCAGATCCCAAGAGTCAATCCCATATCTGATTCAAAATAAACCAGCTGACCTTCCAAAGTAGTATTCTCTCTTGTCACAGTGGTCACTGGACGATTATCTGAATTATCTGGAATCTTAGCTTTAGCTTCCATCCCATCTTGTTCAATCAAACTCCAACCGATCTCTTTAATCCAATCTTTAACCTCTTTATCATCACTTAAACCAAGATAAGATTTCAATCTGATCAACGAAATCGATCTAAAACAACTCGAAACACTTTGACTAATCGATCTTCTAATCAATCCATCAAAATCTTTAATAATCGAGATCAATGGCCAAAGTGATTCGTATTCTGGACTAGATAACAGTTGCCAAAATGTACTGAATTTTCTTGATTGGAGTGTAGATGATAGTTTTGATAATAAACTGATTAATGTTAAGGTTCCTTGTGGGGTGACTAAAGTAGACTG
The DNA here is from genome assembly GCA_002157085.1 of Melampsora occidentalis. Lineage (NCBI taxonomy): Eukaryota > Fungi > Basidiomycota > Pucciniomycetes > Pucciniales > Melampsoraceae > Melampsora > Melampsora occidentalis. The sequence continues at coordinate 9,279 of KZ147295.1, read as the reverse complement.
TTGAAGTTGAAAAATGTCAGGATATTGATCGGTTTAGCTGGAATTCTTATTAAAAAGGATCTCATCCTTACCATTCGGTCTCCGCACATACTCAAACCTAATGAGAAATCACTATCAAATGGTCGATGAGCAATACTCAATAACAAGATCTTAACCGTAACAGAGTCATGAATAGCTTCGATCGGGTTACTTGGGTTTTCAGCCGCAAGTGGTACTAAATCAGGATTAAATTGGTATCTATGAAAATTCACGTCTTGAGTAAGCCTAAGATCCCAACGCGAAAAGGTATCTTGAGAGATTCTTTCTTGGATCACTTACAGCTTGAGAGTTGCCAAGTTAGCTAATGGGTCATAAAAAACCTCATTGAATTGACTTGCTAAATAATCTTCTAGAACTTGAACTTGGGTTGGATCATATCGTTCTACACCTAAAATCAAATCTTCAATTTGTTTTGGCCTTTGAGATGGGTTTGACCACGTCTGCGTAAAAAAATTGAAAAGAAGAGATCGCGGTATCAGTTATGATGCATTCTTGATATTCTTGAGCGGGCTTCACAAGTCGACCGAAAAATACAAACGTAAGTAGCTGATGGTGTTCCTTTTTCGATGGTGATGTCTTGCTGGTCCATATTGATAGGTTGATTCTTGATTCTTGATTTGATTCTGGTCAAGTTTTGAAGTGAGTGCACCGTGAGGGTATTCGAAATGTGGATTGGTGAGTTTTCTGACAAAAATGGGTTAAATTTCTTCCCGCACTTGAAAAAGCAATCGAAATGGTTTTGTCATAAGATTTGATGTTTTGTCTTGACCCTTAGCTAAGCACTTAAGCTTTCGCACCCGCCAGTTTCAGCTTGAGTGATGTGCGCCATTCGGCAGGCAGTACTAGGCTGAAGATAGGCACCTGTCCGCTCATATGGCTGCGCACCTTCTCAGCCGGTGACGTGGTTGCACCTTTGCCTAGATATGCGGATTCAACTTGTTATGTATACTCATTTTGGTTTCCCTGATTGCTGAGTGACCTTCAGATTTCGTTGGTGCTAGATTTCCATTCTCAATGAAATTTTATGACTCCCCGCATGAGAAGGGCGTGGATTGCAAAAAAGACTGGCTTTAGAAGAGCGAAAAGAAATTTGAATTAAGATCTTTACAAACGAAAACTAATAAGAAAATGTGGATAGAGGGATGACATCATCCAATCCGAAGTGCATCTCAAAAAATCATACAAATACTATAGATTGAAGTGATAAAGCTCTTCTTCAATATGATGATCTTGTCACAACACAGTTTGATACTTCTTTGAATAATCTTGTTAAGTTTTTGTGGAAATCACCGAGAAAGATGGAAAAAACCACAAATGGATTTCTATAGGTTGGATTGATCAACAATTGAAAGTTTCATTTTGAAGCTTTCTTGGCTTTTTTCTCTTCCCATTCTTTCTTAGCAAGTAAATGAGCTTTATCATTCAAACCTAATCGGTTACGACATATCTCGATCGCATAGAATTGGATTCGAGTGATAAAGATCGTATTACTTTCGGTATAATCTTCGATTGAATTACTTCTAATAAGAGTGCCGAAATTATAATCGACCACTAGAAAACCAAAAGAAGAACCATCTCAAGGTAAATGTTACAACCTATAGCACACATCTTTTTTGGGGAGGTGAGTGAACTTGACACGAACCTAATTTTTCAAATTTAGCTATATATTTTCTCCAGATTTCTTTGCTTGCTGGACTTTTGATTTCATTCTCATCTAATTTCTGAAGTCGATTATCTTTGTTTTCATAAAGATCTGGGAAATGTTCTTTGAATTCTTCCATGAGGGTATCATCATACCTAATACATTGAAAGACAAACAGATGAGTCAATGAATGTGATATTGCATAACTTGGACTAAAGCTTACTTTGTTAATTTCATGGATTTGGGTTCGATAGCACCTAAAAGATTCCAGTAGGTCTCAGCCTGTTCGATACATTTCACTGCAAATCTTTAGACAAATCCCCAAAACACAAGAACACATGAATGAGTTGGCCTTCGTAAATTTTCTGTGGCAGTTTGGAGTTGGGGTGGTGAGATAGTAGCTTACTGTTTTTCAATCTATGACCATGAAGTGTAGAATGTGATGTTCGAATTGAGAAATTGAATGTCAAGAGATACGAGGTCAGCTCTGGAAGTCTTAAGGTGACGTAGGCACATCTCTCCAACGGTAAACAGAGACCTGTAAAGGTTTCAGAAAAGCAAACTTGACTGACTTCAGGTAGATTAGGAGCATTTTGAGCATCAAAACCTTTAGGAAGGGGGTCTGAAGGTAAATCCATCGTATTTGGGTTTTAGGAAGGTGAAGTGTTGATAGATTGGAGGTTTTGAGCTTTGTTGACGAGGGAGGAATCGAGGTTAAGTTTGGAGTTCAATGACCAAAAACGCCACGTGTGTGGTAACAACCGTGACCGTGTGTGTACGCAGATCAAGCCACGATCCTTCCCCCGGTCTCGGTGATCCGAGACCATTCGCAACGCAAATCGCATATGTAATTTTCAGCTTTTCAAGTGAGCATATCGTTGACTTCGGAACACCATTCAAGAAAACATTGCACACATCATTTAATCACAAATGAAGTGTTGTTCGTCCATTCAAAGATTCTCAACTGTTACTCAAATATGTATATCTCATCTGGTAACTTTCTTGCAAGGGACAAAGCCCCTCTCAAGTTGAATACTTGAGTCTGATGCGATAAGATCATTTACGCTGAGTGTGACTACATCGGAGCCTGGAGGTTTTCTTGGCGCTGAAGAATGTCTTCAGATTATCTTCGCCAAAAGAGCAAATTTGTATGAAGTAGTGTACATGACGGGCAAAATATCTGGCACGGTTCTATAACTAAGAAATGAGGTTTACAAATCCCAATTCCCGCAATCTACTCACCAACTGGGTAGGACTTGGAAAATGCATGGTTTTTGGAGTCTCAGTATGTTCATTTATTGTGAGGAAAGAGGACTATGGGATCTGCTCTGTATTCCGGAGCTGTAGTGTATGTAGTGCTCCAATTCATGATGAGTCTTTCCATTCCATCAAGAGAAAGCGACGTGAAGCCTATTTTTCCCTCCACGAGACTTGGAGAACACCCTTAGAGTGCCAACTAATGGTTGTCAATGAGGTCTTTGGCCCACTATCAGCCATTCTGCTTTTGAAAACGGACCTCGGATAGAATTTATATGCTCAGCTCCAAGTACTCAGCCAAGCGAGCAACACCGCATAGAATAAAACCTCGCGTCATTCAATTTGAGCAACGATGAGGAAAATAAATATGTAAAAGAAATACAAGGTCCGTTTGAACTTGTAGGTATCGCAGGCCATCAAGAAGAAGACAACATCAAGAAGACAAGAAGACAAAGAAAAGAAGAAAAGAACACAACAGAAAACCAAAAGGGAAGATAACTAATTGAATGGATCAAAAGAGAATATAAATATTTCTTCATAAGTAGAAGAAAGATTAATATTCAGAAAAACACATAACGCGTTATGTTCAATCAATTCAAAAAAAATAATATTATCCAAGAACTTATACCAGGCAAAAATGATTGTCGGATATGGGTATTGCAGTTTCAGAAAAGAGAAGATGCAAAGGGAAAGACTTGACAAAGAAATGCGAGAGAACCGATGAAAAAAATAGAACAGATATCGCAGATCCGGTGTATGACCACTGTGACTGAAATCCATAAAGTAATCGTCGAGTGTTAAATCATTACATCATTCCACGAGCCAAGAAAAATTGAAAGGAGATTGGGTATCGAAGCGCTACATATCGAGCTCTCTAGTTCCTTTCAATTGTGCCCAGGGTGACCAGGTGAGATGCCAGCTCCAGAGCTTCGAGTGGAATTCCAATCGGACTCAGATTGAGGTAGTGGGTCCGCGCCATTATTGACTGTAGAAGGCACGCCTAGATCAAGATGGGCAGGTGAGGTAAGTACCGAGAAATGGTTAAGCTCATCACATCCGTTCCCGTTGTTGCTGAAACTACCAAGCGTGTGCTGCGAAGCTCGATGACAATGTCGCTGGGGTAAATGGGTTGAGGTGGAAGCGCAACTTGGGCTGGGACTCTTTGGTGTAGCATCTGCTGGCACGTAAGGTGAATGTGACTTGGGAGAACCCTGGTTCACGTAGCCTTCAAATTTCTCGCCATGCGGATTTTGACAATGGCCTTCGGTATTGTAACTCGAATCGTAGATCGCCTGTGGTGCATAACCAGGTGCGGATGATGAACGCCGATGAATGTCTTCGGGTTCAGCCAACAAGTTCGAAGGAAACCCCGTCTCGTAAGACTGATCAAAAGGGTACGAAGAACCTCGCTCTACAGGAGGATATGTATTGCGTGGGTTTGATGATCCTTGATTGATATGTTCACCTGTACCAGGGAAATTGTATTGATCCATGGGGGAAGGTACTACATTCCGACGTGGAGGCATAAGAGTGGGCGATCCAGAGGTTGGACGGATCCCCTGAGTGTTGCTGTTGATCAAGTTCGAATCGGGCATAGTAGCACAGCCATTTGGATCTGATCCGAGCCATCGGTTGCTTAATGCCTCAAAGGAATCGGGTCCACGGTAAGTTTCGAACAAGTTTCCCGGAGTAGAACTTTGATCCATGTTTCGCATGGATGGTAGCGAATTCGCATGGGTGATATGGCCAGCAGAGGACCTCGCAGTTGAGGCCGGGTTGACATAAGCGTTGTAGGACACAGCCCCAGGCCCAGCGTTAGACGAGATCGAATTCCTGGCGCTTGAATGGGGATAAGTACCGTAAATGTCATGACTCTGATGCACCGACGCAGATCTGCCTTGGTTGGGTGGAAGGAGACTTGGTAATGGGTCCAGCTGAGTGACTCCATGACTGGGAGGACGATTATAGGGGGAGTATCTTGCTTGTGCAGGATTGGCGTAGCCAGGTGCTGGACCAAGACCTTGTGCGCGGTACTGCGAGTGAGATGGATCACGAGGTGCTGAGGGATCGCCACCAGAATATGTGTATGTCAACCCCGAGCCCGGATGAATAATTTCAGGACCTAGGGGAGTATTCTTCCGACTTTCTCCTGAAAGGGCGGCGGCCGCTTTCTTTCCCCGTCTACCTCGAGGCTTAGGTGCTGAGAGTAAAAGTTGCCCAAATCCCGGCTCCCCTGGACCAAGACAGGTCTGATGCAAGAAAAGACTTGTAAGTCTTTGGCATGTGATGGGAGATTGTGACAGATCTAGAATGTGTCAAAGAGAAACTTACGTCGGGAAACTCTGGACCAAACAACGGAATGAGATCATATCTCACTTGCCAAGCAACCCGGCGAGCCAATGTGCGTGCGGTGTCGAAGGGTAACCTACACCAACATTTGACTCGATAAGTAGCCGAAATGATTCACAACAGAATCTGTCATGCTTACCATGTTCCTTGGATCTTGAGGTAACCACCTCTGACCTTTCTCAAATACGGAGCAATTGTGGGGTCGGACTCGACGAGCTTTACAACATCAGCTTTCGTGTGACCCAAGGCCTTCCAGATTCCGGTGAAATGAACCATTCCTGAAAATCAGACGAGATGATGTCAATAATTATTCTGAGCGGGGTTAACTGTATGTCAAAGTAGCCTGCTGCTACGAACCTGTTTCACAATCAATCATGATGTATTGTCCACTGCCAGTTAAAGATGGCAATACCGAAAGAAGTTAGCTAGCCGCTTCTCAAGTGGCATATATGTAAGCAGTCTCTAGACAAAAAAAACTTACTTCAGCGGGTATTCGAAGACAGGAATATATCCCCGTGGGTCTGTGGATGTGGCATATCGGGTCATGCTGACTCGATGCTGTGACGGATAAAGCCGTACAGGAGGTGGAGCCTTGGCCTCCTCGTTGACCAATGCTTGGACTGTTCGAGGAGGTTGTGCTGACATTGTGGTAGCATACGCTAAAGTCGGCGCTGTAGCCATTGATTGCAGAGATTTAACGGGCTCGGGTAGGCTACAATGGGGTGGAGGACATTCATCAGCACTACGACCTCATCAGTGAGAATACGGAAGAGTCAAGGATGTGGGGAAGAAGGCCCGTTTTTGCCCGGTGTTCGAGGTCACACATATGTCCTTCGCTATGGGAAAAGTCGAAGACGCCGGGGAAAGGGATGTTCAGGTGAAGGTCGAAGAAAATAAAATTGCACTCACCTCCGCGAGTCAAGGTTGGGCTTCTGGGAAGTTAGAATGCGAGATCCGAGGTCGTTTGAGAAAAAATGACGGGAAAAGTTTTTGTGGTCTCGACTGGGTTGTTGGAGACTTTGAAACTAAGAGCTCGTCGAAGGTTATAGTCTTTACTAGTAGTTTTTAAAAAGTTAGAGAGCCAAGGATGTAAGTCAACTCTACCCCACCCTCGTGAGATGTGAAAAATGTTTAAAAAGGTGGCTCTAAGAGAATTCTTAGAGACAAATGCAGAAATGATGATGTGTCTAGAACTGTCTTCCAGACGAAGTGGGTAAAATTGTGAACAGAGGCAAGAAACCAATGCCGGCTTTCAAGCACAAGGGTAGATAAAAGGCCATCAATTCAGACCGTTCACGTCCTTCACAGCTTTCTCTGTCTCATGGTATTCAGACAACCGAGGTGGAGAGGGAGTCTCGAGTGGCAAGGTGCTCTCCGTGGTCTAGGACACCTGGGGAGCAAATGATGCGGGTAGCCATTCATCTTCCATAACAAACTCACATTTGTGGATCAATTGCTATGCAATTAAGCTCTTCGAATGTCGGACAACTGATCAACGGACTCGATGAACCGCCCTTAAATTTTGCAACAATATGGAAAAGATTTTCCTCGTTCTATGAAACAAAATGATTGAAGGCAGGATATTAGTGATCATCATATTCCGGCCGGGTCCAGTAGGAAAAGATGAAGGGAGTTGAGCAACGAGGTAAAAATAAGTCTTGAGTTAAGAGCTGGAGAGAAGTCAGTCCAAGAATTGATAGGACAGGTTGATAAGGCAAGTCGAGACAGCGAGTGCTACAGCAGGTCAAAAAGGTTTTTGCTGAGAACCTCAAAGTCACATTCCCTTCTTTGGTGGTAGACCCTAGAATGCCTCATAATATCCCGTGGATTGCCTTGTTAAGACAAGAACTCGGCGAGACCGTGACTCCAATCAGCCTCACCGGGAATGAAAAGGAAATCATAAGGAATATATGGATAGTTGAGACAGTCACAGTCTCGGGGTCTTGACAAATGACACAGCCAAGACACGACGCTTAGAGTGAAAATATCAGTACATGAAGCTCGGCTCGCGAGGCTATCTCATCATATCGTGCGAAGGAAAGAATGAAGGAACATGCACCGACTCCCGAAGATTGACACACATCTGGGTAGATGGACTAAAAAGATTATGCAAAAAGATCTGATCAGAGTGGTCGAAGGATATACCAAATATTTGGATATCGGACCAAGAGAGTAAACCAGGTTCGACGTCGACTCTGTGCGACACGGTGCAACAACTGACACCAGTGACCAGACCCTTCAAGAGACGCGAGGAAAAGTATCTTCGGATGAACAAATAATTTTCACTGACCTCGAGTGTCCTAAAAAAAATCAATAGCCAAGAAGAATTTGTTATATGAAAGAGTCTGAAAACTGCCTTGACTTAAATCTTTGTATAAGCGTGGACTGAAGGATTGATGATAAGGTATATGGATATGATACTGCAAAGAGAGGGTTGTGAGGATTAACGCAAAGAATTAGCGGTCTATGTGGATTTGAGAGGGATTTCTATCTTGAAAAGGATTGTAAACAATGATTAGTGAGGAAGAGGAAACAATCAAGATATTTGAGTGTTGCAAGCAGGAAAGACCACCGCCTCGCGGGGCAAGAGTCGGCTCCTTGAGAAAGAAACATCAGCAAAATATTGTTTTGATATTGTACAGCTCTACAATTGTACGTATCTATCGAAGTTCAACAGGAGTGCTTCTCTCATGAGCTCTTCCCACAAGACAAAAGCGGGCAAGAACTCTGTCCATGAGAAAGCTCAGCAGGTTTTCACAGCTTTTCACTAAACTTAACATATTTAGTGCGGTTTCAATGAAGACAAAATTCTCAAGTGTGTTGTACACCTATTCAACAATCAAAAATAAACGACAGATGATGATGTAGGAAATT